>CAUYON010086939.1:0-20606 GCA_963573935.1 Arctocebus calabarensis
ACATCTCTGGTTTTGGGATTTTGTTATGTGGGCTAATCTTACTGGAGTTAGATGATATCTCAAAGTAGTTTTGATTTGCATTTCTCTGATCATTAAGGATGGTGAGCATTTTTTCATGTGTCTGTAGGCCGTGCTCCTGTCTTCTTTAGAGAAGTTTCTCTTCAAGTCCTTTTCCCACCCTGAAATGGGTATTTGAAATCATTTTAATAGTATCTATCAAAATTTACAAGTACTAGTGTCGTCCAAGCCAGAACTTCCACTACAGGGAATGTAGTATATAAAATAAAAGCACCAGTATATAGGAATATCAATACAAGGATATATAATTATTATTCATATTGGCAAAAAAATGGACTGCCCATCAGTAGGGTAATGAGTACATAAACTAAGGTATATCCACACCATAGTATAATGTAGCCTGTAAAAAGATTTTTACCTAAATGTTTTTCTAAGAAGTATTGAGTGAGAAAAGGAAATAGGAAATTGTAATATTATTTATTTGGGTATTTGTGGTATTCTTGTATGTTCATAAATCTCTCTCACCTAGAAATGCTGACTTAAATACACTTTATTAAGTGTTTAGTTCAGCTCAATAGAACAGAATAAAAATATTCTGAGAATAAAAATAACAGAGGGTGAAAATAAAGAAGTTGAAAAAATCAGAAAAAATGTGAGCTGATTGTGCCGATGGTTAAAGGTATTGCTGAACTAAAGCCTTCAGGCCAAATCCAACCTATCTGTTTTTGGATAGTCTATAAACTAAGAGTGGATTTCACATTTTGAAATGCTTTATTAAAAAGGAAAATAAAATATTTTATAGCATCTGAAAATTATATGACATTCCAATTTCAGTGTTCATAAATAAATATTATTGAAATGGAATTTATTTACATACTGTTTGTGGTTGTTTTTGTGCTATAGATACAGTGTTGTATACCACCATATGGCCTATAAAAACTATGGTTCTTTATGAAAGAAATTTGCTGACCTCTGCCTTAGTGATCCCCAGTGGGGTCACTTTGCAATTCTGTGCACCAAGGGAGTATGGGTGTCAATGTGTGGTGACCACAAGACTAGGCCTTTCACCAATGTCCCAGGGTAATTGGAGCTCGGATCTCATACAGAGATGACCCAGTGAAGGACATTGCCTCCAGCAAAAAGGTGAAATCTCTTCACCAGAATATATAGATATGAGAGTGAAATGTCACAGTCTTTGCAGGGCCCTAAATAAAAGTGAAAGTTTCTCCTGTGACTTCTAAACTATCGACCTATTCTCATCATTATGTGGGGTTCACATTTATGAGCCCGGTGGCAACATAACAACTGGTCATGGAGTGGTTATAGCGCTCAGGCATTGGACAGAAGCAATGCAAACCCTCCTTTGGCCCATCTAGGTCTCATAAAATTCACAGAGGTAATGTCCTACTCATGAGTTTTAACACATACAGAGAAACAGTCTAAGTGAGTTGGAAGACTTCAAAACAGCAGGGTTAAACTCCTAAGAAGGAACCAAATAAGTAGTCTTGAAATTTAAAACTCAGTAATGACATCATCTGTGAAGTATTCTTGCATGGAATGATTATGTTGAATACCAAGCTTCTGGACTTTCTATTTTATAGAAAACTAGAGGAAAAAGATAAGTACCATGAGAAAACAATTACACAAATTTAGAATATAGACTTTCTGAAAGACAGTAAGACTGGGCTCTTTGATAAGTCTATCTCATAGAGGATAAAAAGATGGGGGGTTATTCTATACTAAACAAGACCAAAGAAATAACAGCCAAATGCAATGTGTGATACTGGGTTGGGACTAGAATATAAGAGAACTAAAGATACTCTTGGAACTTGGGAAATTTTGAACACCAACTGACATATTAAATGTTATTATGGAATTGTTAATTTTCTTAAGTGTGATAATGGTAATGTAATTATGTAGGAGAATGTCCTTATTCCTAGGAAATACATGCTTAAGTATTTAGGGATGAATTGTTAATGATTGCAAACTTCCTGCTTTTTGAGATGTAATTTATACATAATAAATTACAATAAAGTATACAGATTTCAATTGTATAGCTCAGTAAGATTTTACATATGTTAACTACCATGCAGATTAAGATGTAGAACATTCCTAGTGTTTCAGAGGGTTCTCCTATGCCTCTCCAATTCAGTACTAACTCCCAAGAGTAATTATTATTCTGATTGCTGTCTCAGTTACTTTGGAACTTACTTTCAAATGGTATAATAGAAAACCAAATGTAGAGAAAAGAAGCAATATGAAAAAATAATTTAAGAATCTGAGAAAAATTTGATGTTAATTGTACCATTCCTTTAGATTTTCTGGAGTATTTGAAATTTTTTGTAATAGCATTGGAAAAATGAAAACAACATAAAGGAAAAATGAAAGTTCAAAAGAAACAATTGTTATTAGGAAAAAAAGGAACATATTGGTGTTGACTTGAGGAATTAGCAAGGTAACACTTTAAACTCTCAATATGTCGAGTTAGTTACAGTAATTACAGAGCAAGTACTTTTTTTATTTTTTGAGACAGTCTCACTATATGACCCTTGGTAGAGTGCAATGGCGTCACAGCTCACAGCAACCTCCAACTCTTGGGCTTAAGCGATTCCCTTGCCTTAGCCTCCCAAGTAGCGGGGACTACAGTTGCCCACCACAACGCCTGGCTACTTTTTGTTGTTGTTGCAGTTGTCATTGTTGCTATCTGGCCCAGCTGGGTTCGAAACCCCCAAGCCTCAGTGTTTGTAGCTGGTGCCCGTAACCACTGTACTACAGATGCGAAGCCCAGAACTAGTATGAAAATGCTATATAGAAGTTAAAATATTTTATTTATTTTATAATAGTCAATGGATGACATAAAAGTAGGTTAAACCCAATGAATCCCCAACAATAAATTTTTTAAAAAAAGAAAGTATATTAAACCCAGCTGAAGGAAGAAAGCAGAGAAAGTTATAGAAAATATAAAAGAAAGGTTAAGAGGTACAAAAGATGGAATGAACAGTTTCATTTGTACTTTAAAACATAATAGAAAGTAAGAATAGAAATGAAGAGAACAAAATTCAAAGAAATGGTTAACATTTATGAATGACATGAATCTAATGATTTGGGAAGGACAAACTCAAAGTTGAATAAATAATTTGAATCCATAATAGGTAGAACAAAATGAAATAATGTTTTAAAAGCATTCAGGGAAAAATTATATATAAAAGAATTAGAATTAGGTTATCATAAAATGTCTTCATAGCAGCTATAGAAGTTTGAAAATAATAGAATAGGCTTGGCGCCTATAGGGCACGAGCCACATACACCGGAACTGGCTGGTTCGAATCCAGCTCAGGCTTTCCAAACACCAATGACAACTACAACCAAAAAATAGCCGGGTATTGTGGTAGACTCCTGTAGTCCCAGCTACTTGGGAGGCTGAGGCAAGAAAATCACTTAAGCCCAAGAGTTAGAGGTTGCTGTGAGCTGTGACATCACAGCACTGTACCCAGGGCAACAGCTTGAGACTCTGTCTCAAAAAGAAAAAGAAAGAAAAAAAATAGAATAATACATTAAAGGAGCTTAGATCTCTCAGCTAAGCCATGAATTTAATTAGCTCGGTTTACTATGGCAAATGTATAAAAAAGGCCTTTCCAGACAAGTTTACCTTTCACAGTCTCTCCCAAAATAAGTTTACTTTAGGAAGGAAATAGATCACAGAAGGAAGGAATGAAAAGTAACAACTGAACCAAAAACTATAAAACTTGTAGAAGAAAACACATGAGGAAATCTTTGCTACCTGGGGTTTGGCAAAGATTTCTTAGATACGGCACAGAAAACAGAATCTGTAATGAACATATTGATCAATTAAACTTAATAAAAATTTAATACTGCTCTTCAAAAGGCAATTTTTAAGACAATAAAAGAAACCACAAATTGATAGATAACCTTTGCAACGTGTATATCTGATCAGGGTGTATATCTAGAATAAAGAAAGAACAAAATAATAAGGCTCAGCTCCTGTAGCTCAGTGGTTAGGGCACCACTAAGCTGGGGCTGGTGAATTCAAACCCAGCCCAGGCCAGCTTAACAATAGTAACAACAACAATGGCAAAATAGTTGGGCGTTGGGGCAGGCGCCTATAGTCCCAGGTACCAGGGAGGCTGAGGCAAGAGAATTGCTTAAGCCCAAGAGTTTGAGGTTGCTGTGAGCTGTGATGCCACGGGACTCTACTCAGGGTGACATAGTGAGACTCTGTCTCAAAAAAAAAAAAAAAAAAAGAAAAAAAAAACCTCAAAATTATGATTAAAATAAGAAAATGCACAAAAGATTTGAACAGACACTTCACCAGAAATGATGTATGGATGATCAATAAACATATGAGAAGAAGCTCAATATATTAATCTTTAGGGGAATGCACATTAAAGGCATAAGATACTATTACATACCTCATAGAATGGCTAAAATTAAAGAATGGCATACCAAGTATTGGTGATGATGTGAAAGAACTAGACTATCCATACACTGCTAGTAAGAATGTATAATGGTACAACCACTTTGGAATGCATTTTAGCCCTTATATTTAATGAAATCACTTTCAAAATCCCAAAAGCTTCTTTTGCAAAAACAGAACAATCCATTTAAACTGCATATGAAATCTCAAAGGACCCCCAGAGAGCCCAGACAGTCTCAAAAACTAACAAGGATGGAAGCTTCACCCTTCCTGATTTCAAAACTTATTACAAAAGTTTTAGTGGTACTGGAATACAGACAGACAAAATAGACCAGAGAGTCCAGAGATAAATCTTCACATATATGGTCAAATGATCTTTGACGAGTACCAAGACCACTTCACAGGGCAAAATGAAGCTCTTTAAGAAATAGTGTTGAAAAATGGAATATCCATATTACAAAAGAAGGAAATGGAACCCTTACCTTATACATGAACCACGTACAAAAATTAACTCTAAATAGGTTTAAAAAACTTAACCATAAGATCTAAAACTGTAAAACTTTTAGAAGAAAACATAGGGGGAAAGCCTCATGACATCGGATTTGGCCATGATTTCTTGGCTGTGACACCAAAAGGACAGGCATCACAGAAACAGACAAATTGGACTATATCAAAGTTAAAAACTTCTATACATCAGAGGACATAATAATAAAAAGGCAACCTGGAATAGGACAAATATTTGCAAATTATGTATCTGGTAAGTGGTTAATACCCACAATATATAAAGAACTAAAACTCAACAGCAACAACAAAAAAACCCAGGTACAAATGGGCTAAAAGATGACTAATAATCGCGTGAAAGGATGCTCAGCATTGCTAACCATTAGGAACATGCAGATCAAAACCACAGTGAGATATCACCTCACACCTATCAGGATGGCTACTATCAAACAAACAAATAGAAAATAGCGCCTGTGGTTCAAGTGGCTAAGACACCAGCCACATATACCTGAGCTGGCTGGTTCAAATCCAGCCTGGGCCTGCCAAAGAACAATGACAGCTGCATCCAAAAAAATAGCTGGGTGTTACGTTGGGTGCCTGTAGTCCCAGCTACTTGGGAGGCGGAAGCAGGAGAATCGCTTGAGCCAAGAGTTGGAGGTTACTGTGAGCTGTGATGCTACAGCACTCTACCCAGGGTGACAGCTTGAGGCTCTGTCTCAAAAAACAAAAAGAAAAGAAAATGACAAAAGTTGATAAAGATGGGGAGAAATTGGAACTCTTGTGGACTATTGGTGGAAATGAAAAATGAAGCAACTACTGTGAAAAACAATATGGGATTTTTCTCAAAAACTAAAAATTAGTATATCCTCCAGCAATTCAGCTGCTGGGTATATACACAAAATAATTGGAAGTAGGATCTTGAAGAGATGTTTGTATGCCCATGTTCGTAGCACATTATTCACAGTAGCCAAAAGATGGAAGGAACCCAAGTGCCCACTGACGGATGAATGGATAAACAAAATGTTGTACATATAGGGTATCCAAAAAAGTCACCCTTGAAGTTATCATACATAGGGAAAATGGGAAATTGTAGCTAGGTGTACCTTTATTTACAAAGTATTCATTATGAAATTTTGCAAAGAGGTGGCCAACACATAGAGAATATTTTGTAAAGTTTTGTAATGAATATTATGTAAATAAAGGTACATCTAGCTACAATTTCCCATTTTCCCTATATGGTGGCATCTTTAGGGTGATTTTTGGGATACCCTGTATGTATAGTGAAATATTATTCGTCCTTAAAACAGAAGGACATCCTGACACATGCTACAACATGAATAAATCTTAACATTAAGCTAAGTGAATTAAGCCCATCATAAAAATAAAAACAGGGTATGATTTGGGCAGCACCTGTGGCTCAAAGGAGTAGGGCACCAGCCCCATATGCCGGGGTGGCAGGTTCAAACCCAGCCCCGGCCAAAAACTGCAAAAAAAAATAGTGTATGATTCCACTTTTATGAGGTACATAAATAAAGTATTCAGATCCATAGAAACAAAGTAGTATCGTAGAGGCCATAGGGAATTGTTTAATGGATGTAGAGTTTCAATTTTGCAAGATGAAAAGAGTTCTGGAGACTGGTTGGACAGCAATGGGAATATACTTAAGACTACTGGACTGAACAATTTAAAATAGTCAAGGTGGTATACTTTATATCATGTATATTTTAATCATAGTTTCGGGGGGGGTTGTTTTTGTTTGTTTGTTTGTTTGTTTTTTGGCCAGGGCTGGGTTTGAACCCACCACCTCTGGTATATGGGTCCAGAACCCTACTCCTTTGAGCCACAGGCGCTGCCCTCATAGTTTTTTTTTTAAGCAGCTTGATAGTTATAGAAAAAGTTAAATATATACTTATCATGTGACACAGTCACTCTACTTCTAGGTATTTATGTAACCAAAAGAAAAGCAAGCATGTGTCCATAGGAAGATTTGTCCACAAATGTTCTTAGATGGTTTATTTGTAATAGCCCCAAAGTGGAAATAACCCAATGTCTATCAACAAGTGAATGGTTAAACAAGTTGTGATATTTCCATAAAATGAAATACTCAGTAGAAATAAATGAATCTACTGATGTGTACACCTTAGACGAATCTCAAGAACTATTGTGCTAAGTGAAAGAAACCAGACAAAAATGAATACATGCTTATAAATTCCATTTATATAAAATTCTGGAAAATGCAGTTTTTTGTAGTGGCAGAAAGCAGATCAGTATTTGCCTGGTCAGAGGATTGGCACAAGAAGGAAGAATATAAGTAGTATAGGAACACAAGGAAACTTTCAGAAGGTAGTTAGTATGTTCATTACCATGGATGTGGTGATAGTTACATAATATGTATATAATCACAAAATATGTATTATTAAATTGGATATTCTGGCTGAGCGAGGTGGCTCATGCCTATAATCCCAGCATTTTAGGAGATTGAGGTGGGAAGATCCTTTGAGACAAGGAGTTGGAAATCAGCCTGGACAATATACCGAGACCCCATTTCTACAAAAAAAATAGGTGAGCATGGTGATGCATGCCTCCCAACTTTTTGGGAGTCTGAGGCAGGAGAATTGCTTGAACCCCATAGTTAGAGGCTATAGTGAGCTATAATGGTGCCTCTCCAACCTGAGCAACAAAGCGAGACCTCATCTCTTAATTAAAAAAAAAGTAGGCTCAGCGCCTGTGGCTCAACGGGCTAAGGCGCCAGCCACGTACACCTGAGCTGGTGGGTTTGAATCCAGCCTGGGCCCACCAAACAACAATGACGGCTGCAACCAAAAAATGGCCAGGCGTTGTGGTGGACACCAGTAGTCCCAGCTCTTGGGAGGCAGAGGCAGAAGACTCATTTGAACTCAGGAATTGGAGGTTGCTGTGAGCTATGATGCCATGGCACTCTACCCAGGGTGACAGCTTGAGACTCTGTCTCAAAAAAAAAAAAGTAAAGCACTTAAAATTTTTAGTGTGTTTTCAGTAGCAAGGGGAATCTCTACAAATACAGGCCATGTTCTTTGAGCACAGCATAATTAATGTAGAAATTAATAACAATAATAGAAAACCGTGTTTTTAGAAATTTGGAATTCTAAGTCATGAGTCAAAGAACAAATACCCTTTTTTTTTTTTTTTTTTTTTTTGAGACAGAGTCTCACTATGTAGCCCTTGGTAGAGTGCTGTGGTGTCATAGCTCACAGCAACCCCAAACTCTTGGGTTAAACCGATCTCTTACCTCAGCCTCCCAAGTAGCTGTGCCTACAGGCACCCGCCACAATGCCCAGCTATTTTTTGTTACAGATGTCACTGTTTAGCTGGCCCAGGCAATGTTTAAACCTGCCAGCCTTGGTGTATGTGGCTGGTGCCGTAACCACTGTGCTGTGGGCACTGAGTCCAAAGAACAAATTCTAATAGTAATTAGAAAATATTTTATATATAATGATAATATTACACATCAGAACTTGTAGAATATGCATCTGAAGCAGTTCTTAAAGTTTATAGCTGTAAAAACATATGTTATAAAATAAAAACTTAAAATCTATACCTGCCTTGAGTTACAAAATGTACAAAAATTATCAATAAAAAGGTAGCAAAAAGAAACAGAGCAGGAAAGGGGAAGGAAGATAAGGTAAACTCACACCTAATGGGTGTAATGCACTAATTCTGAGTGAAGGACACACTTCATAACATCACCTTCAACTATACAAGTGCAAATTATGTAACCAAAATGTGTGTACCCCTTAATACTCTGAAATAAATATATAAATTATAGAAAAGAAAGAAACAGCAAAAATAAAGGGTAAATATATGAAAAGACTGTTAAAACTGTCCAGAATCAACTAGAAATAAGCAATCATAAAGATGTCTTTACTATCTAAAGTTTAAGTAAAAATTAGTAAACATAAAAAAGATCATGTATTAACCATTAATGTGTGTTTTCAAAATGAATCAAAAAGAATTAGAAAATTTGAATAGGCCTTGTAGGGGACAAACAGTACTTCCTCTACCCTCTTAGTTTCTGTGGCTAAGTAAATTTCTAATTTAGAAATTAAACTGACAACATTATCATGAGAAAAGACATACAGGTTTTATTTGATGTTAATTTTTTTTAAGTATACATGAGATCTTCATAAAAGAAATGAAGGTCTAATAAACAGACCTGAGAAATTATGTATCATTTTAACAAAAAATGATAAATTGTAGAACTGCCAAGGAAAAAGGTAGGGTTTCTAGGTGTAATAAAATTGTGGGAAAAGTAATATGTGGGAAACCTAATGGAAGTTTAAGATTATTTTAGTAAGGTTTGTCTGCAGATTCCTTTCAGTATCATCTCTTTGTGTTCTTTATGGCAGGCTGTTTCTCAGATATTTTCCTTTAAATCAGATAAAGGAAGCTCTGGAAAGTCGTCTTTCTGCATCTATTGATTCTCTATTGTCTTTAGGTCAAAGTGATCCGTATTCCAAAGTGGCATATTTAAGGGGTAACATTCTCTTCCCAGTCAGCCTATAGCCACTAAGAAAAGGAAAAATCTACACAATCTACTCATGCATGTGCTTCATTTCACAGGCAAATTCTACAAAAATATGTAGAATTCTAGTCATAAACACATTTTCTGGTTTCATGGAAGAGCAAAAGAACATTTCCTAACTCAGTTCATGAAGTTTGTATTTGTATATCTTGGACTCAAAAGCCAGACAGAAATCAATTCCTTTCAATTCCAATCAATACCAATTCCAATCAATTCCTTGATAAAGGAAAAATAAAAGTTAGTTACATTAGATATTGAACATACTTGCAAACATCTAATAAAATATTGCCAAACTGACAGCAATATATATACTTTAAAAATATAATAATAATTATCCCAGGAATGCCACAGTGATTTTTTAAATATTAATGCAGTTCACATTGGTAGATTAAAGAAGGAACACTTTATGAACATCTCTGGATAGAATAAGCAAAAGATTTTTAATAGCATTCAACACACTTTTTTGATTAGAAAACAAAACCGTAAACTTGGACTAAAAGAAAACTTGATAAAAGTTGATAAAGGTTTTTGGCTCAGCGCCTGTGGCTCAACGGGCTAAGGCGCCAGCCACGTACACCTGAGCTGGTGGGTTCGAATCCAGCCCGGACCCGCCAAACAACAATGGCTGCAACCAAAAAAAACTGGTCAGGCGTTGTGGCGGCCGCCTGTGGTCCCAGCTACTTGGGAGGCAGAGGCAAGAGACTTGCTTGAGCCCAGGAATTGGAGGTTGCTGTGAGCTATGATGCCACAGCACTCTATCCAGGGCGACAGCTTGAGGCTCTGTCTCAAAAAAAAAAAAAAAGTTGATAAAGGTTTTCTACCAAATATGTCTAAGAAGCAGTCTGCTTAATAGTGTATTCTCATTAAAATTGAAAACAAGCAAGACAGAGATACTACCACCACTTTTGTTTGTTTGTTTTTGAGACAGAGCCTCAAGCTGTCACCCTGGATAGAGTACTGAGGCATCACAGCTCACAGCAACCTCCAATTCCTGTGCTCAAGCAAGTCTCTCGCCTCCGCCTCCCAAGTAACTGGGACTACAGGCACCCACCACAGTGCCCGGCCATTTTTTGGTTTCAGCCATCATTGTTGTTTGGCAGACCTGGGCTGGATTCGAACCTGCCAGCTCAGGTGTACGCGGCTGGCGCCTTAGCCCGTTGAGCCACAGGCACTGAGCCCTACCACTACTTTTGTTACAATATTCAACATGGAATTGAATATCTTAGCCAATGCAGTAGCAGATTAAAGATACTAAACAATAATAATAAGAAGGATTAGAGGGGAAACTCATTATTTGCAAATGGTCTACACAGAAAATCTAAGAAAAATCTATTAATAGGCTCGGCGCCTGTGGCTCAACAGGCTAAGGCGCCAGCCACGTTCACCTGAGCTGGCGGGTTCGAATCCAGCCACCGGGCCCACCAAACAACAATGACGGCTGCAACCAAAAAAATGGCCGGGCGTTGTGGCCTGTAGTCCCAGCTACTTGGGAGGCAGAGGCAAGAGACTCGCTTGAGCCCAGGAATTGGAGGTTGCTGTGAGCTGTGATGCCACGGCACTCCACCCAGGGCGACAGCTTGAGGCTCTGTCTCAAAAAAAAAAAAAAGAAAAAGAAAAATCTATTAATAAATTATTAAATAAGAAAACTCAGCCTTTAATAGTTAGAACATGTGATTTTGTTTAAAAATGTTGATAAGATAAAAATGAAAAGATGTGTAAGATTTGTGAAGAAGGGCCTGGCATGATGGTTCACGACTATAATCCTAGCACCACGGGAGGCTGAGAGGCAGATGTATTGCTTGAGCTCGGGATTTTGAGACCAGCCTGAGCAAGATTGAGAACCTGTTGGATGGCGCCTATGGCTCAAGGAGTAGGGCACTGGCCCCATAGACTGGAGGTGGTGGGTTCAAACCCGGCCCCAGCCAAAAAACTGCAAAATGAATAAATAAAGGGGGCAGCACCTGTGGCTCAGTGAGTAGGGCGCCAGCCCCATATACCAAAGGTGATGGGTTCAAACCCAGCCCCAGCCAAACTGCAATGTAATTAAATAAATAGTGAGACCCTATTTCTACTAAGAAAATAAATTTTTTAAATAGCTAGGCCTTTTGGTGGGTGCCTATAATCCCAGCTAATCAGGAGTTTGAGCCCAAGAGTTTGAGGTTGTTCTGAGCTATGATGACGCCACTCAACCCCAGGGCAACAGAGTAACACTTGGTCTTAAGAAAAAAAAAGGGGTGGGGGTTGGTAAAGAAAATCGTACAACTTTATTAAAAGACACTTGAAAAGAATAAAGAAAAAGTTATTTTATTCCTGATAATTTTTCTATACATTTCTTTCCAGATTAATCTGTAAATTCTGTGTAGTTCCTTTCAAACTAAAAGGGTCTTGTCCCATCCTCCCTGCTTCCATCTGACAAGCTAATTCAGAAATTTATGTGGAAAAGCAAAGTGCTATCTCTAGAGGCTTTCTAGGGATTAACCTATATTACTTGAAGTTCTTTATTCTTTTAAAATTCAAGTAAAATACATTTAAAGCTTCTTTATTAAATGCTGCAGCAGTTGTTTCATGGTGGTTTTAGTATATGTGCTGTCGAAGCGAGCGTGTTTCATGGTGGTTTTGAAGATACTTATTTCTTTTTAATTTTCAAAGTTTCTACCAAATATAACTTCAAAAATATAATTTTTATAAAACAATCCGGTGATGTAAGATATTTCATATTAAAATGAATATTTACTCATTATTTCTAATTCTGAAAAATTAGGGGCAAGGTAGTATCACTTGGTATAGGCCTATTTAAATAAGACTTTCTAGATCCTGGCATATACATAGTGATTAAAAATAATGAAGGTGTATGTGTTCTGAGATACCTTTGAATTATATTTAAAAACTTGTTGATTATGGTTATCTGAGGGGTAATAAACTTGCTTAGGACAACAGATATAGACTGATCTAATCTTTTACTGTATATTTAATACCCTTCTTTTACATAATACCAACCTGTTTTTTGTGTATGTTTAGAGTGATTGTATATTTATTATTGTTTAGAGTGATTATATCCAATTTATTTAGCTATTTCTTTTTTTTTTTTGTAGAAAAAACACACACAGCTCACAGCAACCTCCAACTCCTGGGCTTAGGCGATTCTCTTGCCTCAGCCTCCTGAGTAACTGGGACTACAGGAGCCCGCCACAACGCCCAGCCATTTTTCTGTTTTATAGTTCAACCGAGGCCAGGTTTGAACTCGCCTCCTTTGATATATGGGGCCGGCGCCCTACTCACTGAGCCACATAAGGCGCTGCCCGTATTTAGCTATTTCTTGATAGATAATTAAGTAGTGCTGCAATATACATTTAAATACCTGTATGCGTAAACACTGTAGGAATATATTTTTTTAGAATTTTAGAGATCATTTTTTTTATATTTCAGATTAATATAAGGGTACAAATATTTAGGTTACATTGTTTTCATTTTTAAGGTAAAGTTCAAGTTGTTGTTGAACCCTACACCTGAGGGATGTGCTGAACACCCTCACATCGTGCACATTAGGTGAGATCCTGCCGATCATCCTCCTCCTCGCTCCCTCCTCCTTCTCTCTCCTCTCTCTTCCCCCTCACTAGACTAGACTTTTGTTTTTCTTTCATGTAGGCATATAATTGTTTATATATTGGTTTCATGTTATTATTGAGTACATTGGATACTGCTTTTCCCCATTTTTGTGGTACTTCATGAAGAAGAATGTGTTTCTATTCCATCCAGGTAAACACAAAAGATGTAGAGTCTCCATCTTTTCTTACGACTGAACAGTATTCCATGGTATACTTCTACCACAGTTAATCAATTCATGGATTGCTGGGCCCTTGAGTTGATTCCGTGTCTAGGCAGTTGTGAATAGAGCTGCAATAAACATTCTAGTACAAATGTCCTTGTGGCAAAATGATTTTTTTTTCTTCTGGGTAGATACCTGGTAATGGGATTAGGGGATCAAATGGAAGGTCTACTTTTAGTTCTTTGAGAATTCTCCATACTTCTTTCCATAGAGGCTGCATTAGTTTGCTATCTGTGGGAATATTCTTATAGGTAAATATCTTGAAATATTTTATTGAGTCGTAGAGTAGGAACACTTAAAACTTTGTAGGCCAGGCACTGATACATGTCTGTAGTTACACCTACTCAGCAGGCCAAGATAGGAAGATCTCTTGAGCCCAGGAATTTGAAACCAACCGGGGCAGCATATTGAGACCCTGTCTCAATTTAATAAATAAAATCAAACTTTATAATACCTTAATATCAGATTTTTATTTTTTTATTTTTTGTGTGACATAGTCTCACTATGTTGCCCTGAGTAGAGTGCTATTTTTTGTTGCAGTTGTCACTGTTGTCTAGCAGGCCTTGGCTGGTTTTGAACCGTCCAGCCTCGGTGGCACCGTAACCACTGTGCTGTGGGCACCGAGCTCAGAAAAGATTTTGATTCTCAGCAGCGTATGAGACTTCCTTTTCCCACAAGATCCTAGGCAACATTTAGTGTTAAGTTTTGAAAAGTAGGCTCAGCGCCTGTGGCTCAATGGGCTAAGGCACCAGCCACGTACACCTGATCTGGCTGGTTGGAATCCAGCCTGGGCCCGCCAAACAATGATTGCTGCAACCAAAAAATGGCCAGGCGTTGTGGCGGGCGCCTGTAGTCTCAGGTACTTGGGAGGTGGAGTCAGGAGACTCGCTTGAGCCCAGGAATTGCAGGTTGCTGTGAACTGTGATGCTACAGCAATCTATCCAGGGTGACAGCTTGAGGCTCTGTCTCAAAAAAAAACAAAAAGTTTTGAAAAGTAGTACCAATCTAAGAAAATTTAAAGTGTATTAGGTTTGAGACACATTCGTATTTTTTGTATATATACAAAATACACATTCGTATTTTTTGTATATATATGATAAAATTAACCAGAAAGCATTAGACCCACCCAATTACCCTGAAAGGTGGCTTATTCTAAGCCTGCCTGCTTAAGCCCATAATTCAAAAGACAGAATTTCCTTTAAAAAAATAAAGCAGAGGCTCGGTGCCTGTGGCTCACCAGGCTAAGGTGCCAGCCACGTACACCTCTGTCTCAAAAAAAAAAAAAGAAAAAGTTTTGAAAAGTAGTACCAATCTAAGAAAATTTAAAGTGTATTAGGTTTGAGACACATTCATATTTTTTGTATATATATGATAAAAAATTAACCAGAAAGCATTAGACCCACCCAATTACCCTGAAAGGTGGCTTATTCTAGGCCTGCCTACTTAAGCCCATAATTCAAAAGACAGAATTTCCTTTAAAAAGCTAAAGCAGAGGCTCAGCGCCTGTGGCTCACCAGGCTAAGGTGCCAGCCACGTACACCTGAGCTGGCAGGTTCGAATCCAGCCCGGGCCTGCCAATCAATAATGACAGCTGCAACCAAAAAATGTCGGGCATTGTGGAGGGTGCCTGTAGTCCCAGCTACTTGGGAGGCAGAGGCAGGAGACTTGCTTGAGCCCAGGAATTGGAGGTTGCTGTGAGCTATGATGCCACAGCATTCTATCCAGGGTGACAGCTTGAGGCTCTGTCTCAAAAAAAAAAAAAAAAATACCTGCTGACTCGATACCTGTAGCACATTGGTTACAGCACCAGCCACATACACTGACGATTGTGGGTTTGAAGCCAGCCCAGGACTGCTAAACAACTGCAACAACAACAACAAATAGCCGGTTCAAATGAAATGTTTAATCCAAAAAAAAATACCTGGGCATTATGGTGGGCACCTGTAGCCCCAGCTACTTGGGAGGTTGAGGCAAGAGAATCACTTACGCCCAAGAGTTGGAGATTGCTGTGAGCTGTGACAGCATAGCACTCTATTGAAGGTGACATAGTGAGACTCTGTTTCAAAAAAAAAAAAAAAAAACCTACCCTTGTATGCTTATTGCATCATTATTCACAGTAGCAAAAATATGGAAGCAGTCCAAATATCCATCAGTTAGATGATTGGATAGAGAAAAAGTGGTGTGGATATTCCACACCACCTTAATAGAATACTACTTAGCCATTAAGAGAATGAATCTTGTCTTTTGTAGCAACATGGATGGAAGTGTGGAGACTATTAAGTGAAATAATTCAGAAATAAAAAGTCAATACCACATGTGTTCTCACAAGTAGGAGCTAAATAATCTGTATATGTAGAAACAGATAATAGACATTGACGATTCAAAGGTGGGAGGGAGGGAGGGAAGAGCATGAGGGATGAGAAATTGCCTAATGGATACAAGGTACATTATTTGGGTGATAGTTACACTAAAAGACCAGCCTTCACTACTACATGATATGCCCATGTAACAAATCTGTACTTTTACCCCCTAAATCTATAAAAATTTTTTTTAAAAGGTAGATTAAATGAAAGGATTGTAATATCAAGAAATGCGTTAGTAGGCAGCTGCAGGAAGTGGTCTTTTACATCACTAAATGGAAACCATACTTAGAAGTTCTGTCTATAGTTTTATAAAGAAAATTGCCTGTTTTAAGTATTTCAAAATTAACCCCTTTGGTTTAGTATTTAGAAAACATAGGTTATAATTTTTTTTAATTTTATTTAGAAAATATTAAATATTGGCTTGGTGCTTGTGGCTCAAGCAGCTAAGGCACCAGCCATATACACCTGAGCTGGTGGGTTTGGATCCAGCCCAGGCCTGCTGAACAACAATAATGGTTGCAACAAAAAATAGCCAGGAGTTGTGGCATGCGCCTTTTAGTCCCAGCTACTTGGGAGGCGGAGGCAGGAGAATTGCTTGAGCCAGGAGTTGGAAGTTGCTGTGAGCTGTGATGCTACAGCACTCTAACCAGGACAACAGCTTGAGGCTCTGTCTCAAAAAAAAAAAATTAAATATTTATAAGGAAAATTGTGAAGGACAGTATGTCAAACAGCTATGTTTAGTTACCTACAGTTGTACAAATAGTAATTTTATTTTATTGTCTTATTTCACACAAACACACTTATACACTGTTGGTTGGCATGTAAATTAGTACAACTTTTATGGAAAACAATATGGAGATTTCTCAGAAAACTAAAAATAGAACCACTGGCGTGGCATCTCTAGCTCAGCAGTTAGGGCGCTAGCCACATACACTGGGGCTGGTGGGGCTGGTGGATTTGAACTCAGCCTGGGCCTGCCAAACAACAGTGACAACTATAACAACAACAAAAAAATAGCCAGTTGTTGTGGCAGGCGCCTATAGTCCCAGGTACTTGAGAGGTTGAGGCAAGAGAATCACGTAAGCCCAAGAGTTTGAGGTTGTGAGCTGTGACGCCATGGACTCCATGGTACTCTACTGAGGGCGTAGTGAGATTCTGTCTAAATAAATAAACAAACAGAACTGCTATTTGATCCTACAATCTCACTACTGCAGATCTACCCAAGAAAGTAAATCATTTTTTTCTCAGCGTACACTACCATCCCACCCTACCCCCCAAAAGCAGCCACTATGATAATCATATTATGTATCCATAAGCCAGTATTTTTGTTTTTTAATTTTTAAAGTGGTATGATACTATACATGTGTAATATCTAACATCTTGTCCTTTTTATTCAAAATTATAATTTCAAGATATACATATTTATATGTTGATTCAGGTAAATCTAGTTCATTCATTTGAACTATTACCAAATAATCCCAATTCTGACATGCCGGTTTGTTTACTCCTCCACTGATGGACATCTAGATTATGCTAAGTATTTTTGTTATTGCTCTTGTATACACAAGTAACAGGGTATTTCTTTTTTTTTTTTTTTTTTTTTTGAGACAGAGCCTCAAGCTGTCACCCTGGATAGAGTGCTATGGCATCACAGCTCATAGCAACCTCCAATTCTTGGGCTCAAGTGAGTCTCTTGCCTCTGCCTCCCAAGTAGCTAGGACTACAGGCACCCGCCACAATGCCCGGCCATTTTTTGGTTGCAGCCGTCATTGTTGTTTGGCGGGCCCAGGGGCTGAATTCGAACCCGCCAGCTCAGGTGTATGTGGCTGGCGCCTTAGCCCGTTGAGCCACAGGCGCCGAGCCACAGGGTATTTCTAAGTTATAAAGCTAAAGGTGGAATTGCTAGGGCATTAAGTATGCATATTTAGTTCAATAGTTACATTTGACACTACTAAATTCATTTCAGCATCTGTGAGATGATTTTAGCTTTGTGAGAGAATCTTACTTATTTTGGTTTACTTATTGACTAGAGTAATGACTACTGCTTGGTAGATGTTCTATAAGTATTGTTGAAAGGAGGAGTCGTTGGGTTTACTATAGCCTGGGATTTGCAAACAAGTACCTGTTGATTGGTATTAATCCCGATCATATCTAAGACAAAGGAAGGACAAAGGGAAAAGATAGGGCAATATTCAGTACTTCAAAATCATGCCCTAGTTGTGCTATAATTAAGCAAGAAAATGGAAGTGTTAAGAAAAAGTTATGTTCTTATTTTAGCCAGTTTGAGGGGAAGAAACTAATACCATAAATGTTAGATCTCACTAGTGTAAGTAAGTAGTTTTTAATGGAATAGGTTGAGAGTAAAGGGACATCATTAGATTAGAGTAAATGCTATAGATCCTCCCTCCTTTATTTTTGGCAACAACAAAGCAGAAGGGTGAGATCTACAAGTAATGAAAGAAGGTGATACATTTAATTTCTTTGTAGGTAGGAAGAAGAATAACTTTTGCATAGTGGTGCATTTTGTAAAGATACTCATACCTACTCTTAATTTTATCCTTATAGCCACTTTTTGAGATAGAGTACTGTGGGGAATAGTATTAGCTCATGTTTGTATTAAAATTACTATGTTGGCTGGGCCTGGTGGCTCACACATATAATCCTAGCACACTGGGAGGCCAAGGTGGGTGGATATCATGATCTCATGAGTTCGAGACCAGCCTGAGCAAAAGTGAGACCCTGTCTCTACTAAAAATAGAAAAACTGAGGGAGGAGGATTGCTTGAATGAACAATGATGCCACAGCACTGTACCCAGGTGACAGCTTGAGACTTTTAAACATTACTGTGTTTAAGTGTAAATAAATAACTATGGAATCCAAGACATTCTTGACTCTTAATAAACTCTATTCTTGGCTAACAGGAAGGGCACTGTGCAGGCTCATATGGATGGTGGTGCAGCAAGCAGGCACACAGCCAGTTCTGTGGGACTGGTGTTGAGCAGGCACATGCTAGTGGTGCAGAGTGGCAACTGATCTTGGCCACCTCCGCAACAAGTGCTGATGACAGTAGCCCCTTCATCTATTGCTGTAGTGCCGCAAAAAGAAATCACAAGAAAATGAAGGGAAGGATAAGCCACCCTTGGTCTATGGAAGTGGCATAATTCTAGCATCCACTTTTCTCCAAGTATGGCAGCTGTTTTGCTTTAACCAATGACAGTAAACATCTGATTCTTTTACGTGCAAAACCTTGGTAATCTCTTGAGTGTCAGAATTTTGGGTTTGTAAATTTTTCAGTGTTAAGTGGAATGAAATCTTTACCCTTTGGGAAGTCAGAGGAAATTTTTCTAGACCATGGTAAGGAGGTGTACAGGCATGATCTTCACAGCCTCTGAGGAGGTCTTGGTGCCCAACAAGTCTAAAAGTATCTACTCCTTTTCTGTGTTTGAGCTACACAGATGAGGCAGACTTGAACTTGGGCACCTTATTGTTAGTTATAGCCATGAGTCCTAAGGTCCACTTTGTCTTCACTGCTGACCAAGACAAGAAAATCCAGTTCAGCTGGGCCATAGTGCTCTATAGAATGGTGTCCTCCCTCAGGCACGCAGTTCCGAGCCACATCATTGTGGTGTCCTCTTATCCTCCTTCAGGGACCTATACTCTGAGGCTCTTGGGTGTACAGAAGTGGCTCCCACGTGCACTGCTGTTACCTGGCCAGTCTGCAAGAGCCTCAGAGCCTCAGGGCCATAAAAGTTTTACGTGTCCAGTTTGCATTCTGGTGCGAGGAGAACTGCATTGCATTTCTGTGTGACTGCATTCCTCTACATCTTCCAGGACAGTGCTCTCAGACAGCATTTGGTATATAGACAGCAGCTGTCTTTCCAGTGCTGAGTAGGACAAGACTTTCAAGGATATCCAGGGGCTGTGCGCTTGGTAGGACTGCTGGAAAGCCCTGCTGATGCTCTGCAGGCTGGGTGGCCGGTGGCAGTCTGTTTGTGAAAGTGCCCTATTAAAGAACGCTTCTAATGTTCTTTATGGGAACAGGGCTGTGCTACAAGGTTCTGCCAGCACAGATGCCAGCTTCAGTCTCTACAAAGTGAACTTCAACAACATGACCTATATGAAGAAGGACAGTCTGTAGCTGCAGTGGTGGTATAGTCCTCTACCTGGACCCAATGGGCAGACCAAGAAGATGAGTCCAGACGAGTCAGACGAGGCTGTCTGGAGTTACCGATCATGGTTGGTGGTGGCTCTTTCCACCATGAAACAAGCAAAAACAGTTATTGTTTGTTCCTTCCTTACCCCTAGCATCTCTCTTTAAGGAGAAAAAGGTGATGGTACTTAGATCTCAACCAGCTCTCAGCTCAGCAGACAGGATATAGGCTCTGGTGAGTGTCTATACCCCCATATGGTTGAAGGGAAGCTATGTAAGGTGTCGGCTTAACTGAGGAGACTGCAAGATAATAGTGGAAGTGCCTTGGAGCACTTTTTCTTCTTATTGAAGGCAGCGTACTAAACCTGCAGCAGTGGCATTTGTTTTCTACTATACTTTCGATGTCATTTGTGCAGGATGCCTTTCCTCTAAGGGAGATCTGTGGGCAGATGTTTTTGCACTGGTATAATGTACATTTTCATGTTACATCTGCTGTCTGTCCTTTCCAGGCGGTACATTACATTGCACAGTAGTCACTCACCACATAAGGCTATTGAGATTCAAATGCAATAAAACTAACTCATCAGATCCTCTGAGTTCCAGTCATGTTTCATGTGCTCAGGAATCACAAGCATGCAGCCAGTGCAGAAATAAGTGTGGCCGGGTGTTGTGGCGGGCGCCTGTAGTCCCAGCTACTTGGGAGGCAGAGGCAAGAGACTCGCTTGAGCCCAGGATTTGGAGGTTGCTGTGAG
>CAUYON010086941.1:0-31251 GCA_963573935.1 Arctocebus calabarensis
GAAAATTTTTGAAATGCACCAGAATTTCTAAATCCAACTTTTCCTCCATTTTATTGATCTTGTTTGCAATCCAAATTCTGAATTCAATTTCTGACATTTCAGCCATCTGTTTATGTATAGGATCCTCGCTTGTGTCTGCCAGATTATTCCTTGGGGGGGGGGGTTGACCTAGTCTGGTTGTTCATATTTCCAGAGCTTTTCCATTGATTCCGCCCCATGATTAATTTTACACCATTAGGCTAGATGAGTAGATAAGGACAATTTGGGCTGGGAGTTCTAGGAGTAGTGATTGACCAGTTCTTTGCTTAAAAGCTTGGACTGGCATCTGTACCTTTTCCCTTAGAGTTTTGCCACTGCTTGAGAGACTGGGGACCTCCTTGGTGTGGTGGGGTTAAGTGGGTCTGTCTTATTTTCCACTGGTCTTTGTCTTACCCTAGAGAATCTGTTACTCTGGATTGAAATCTGAGCTGTGAAGGAATACCAGATTTAAGTCACCACACTCCCCACAGGCAACAATTGAAAAAGCCAAATCAAACCTTCCCACTACCACACACCCAGGGTACCACTTTGGAAAGTCCTCAGGTGATTAGTCCAACTGAAGAGGTCTTAATCAATTGTCCTAGGCAGTACCGATCTCAAATGGAAGAGTTAAAAAAGTCTCTGGCAACTAGATAGCAGAGATCCGCTGGAAGCTCTTGTATAATTCACTTCGATGCTCTGTGAGCTCAGGAGGGCACCCCCCCCCGCAAGTAAATTAGTCTGGGAAGGTTGATGCCTCCTTCCCCACCTTGCCCCTCTGTCACACCCAGTCGGTGGTAACAGTTGTGAGCCAGTTTCCTCCAATGAGCAGATGCTCCAGAGGTTCACACCTGACTGGGTCACAGTGAGGTCTGTGGCTCCACAACCAGTGTGCTACTCCCTGTCACTGTTTGGCAGGGGGAGGTGAGGCCTGACAACCTGTACTTGACAGGGGCTGGGGCGATTCACTCAGTTCCAGCCCTGTCCCTGATTGATGTTGCTGCTGGAACAGAACAAGTTCGCAGAATTTATTTCTGTCAAGGCTATTTTCCCTGATCAGACTGGGGCTATAAATGGGTTTTACTCAGTCTGTGAGTTCCATCCCTTTGTCTCAGCTTTCACCCTCTGAGGGCCAGGTTAAGTAAAGCAGCCCCTCCCTGCACTCTGTCACAGCTGGTACCGCCTCAGGCAAATCCTTCACGTGCCTTGGTTTCCGTCTGTTCTGCCAGCACTGGAGAAGCTGCCCACCTCCCCTGGCCGCACAGAAGAATGGGAGTGTCTCCTCAAAACATCCCCAGGGGTGCAGCTCTCCAGCTATTTTTCCCGGAGCTGGTCGAGTCTCATGCCTCAGGAGACCTTCCCACCAGCCAGGTCTCCTCTCGGCTCTCTACCCTCTCAACACTCCCAAGCCAGAAAACCAGCAGTTTAAAAACAGTCTGCACCCATTCACACCCCTCCAGAAAGTCTCCAAGAATCTGGACTCCATGGGTAACAGGCCCCCAGACCTTGGGGTGAGAGTGGAGGGGAATACCAGGAACTCCAACTTGCAGGTAGAGAGTATATACAGTTTTATGCCTGGCTGGAGAGCACTGCATCACCCTAGTAGGGAAAGGAGGTCTGGTTTTTAGAGGGTCTCTCCTGTGGGGTAGAGTGGGAGGACATCCGAACTCTGCTCACTTGTTTATATGGAGGTACAGAGTATACTGTGAACCTCTCTCATGGGGGAGGGGACTCCCTTCCGCTTGGTGATGTGCTCTGTACATCTTTGTTTGTGTCCTCGGGGTCTCAGGTCTGTCCTTTAACTCTCCTTCTAGATGGGAACCTCTGTGGAAAGCTGGCTACAGATTGCCATCTTGGCCCCTCCCCTCGATGTTTTTAATTTTTAAGTGTATTTATTTGTGAGAAAGAATGTTTTTAATTTTATTTATTTATATATTTGTGGGTTGTTTTGTACATATTCCTCATCTCGTTTACTTAATTATTGTGTTAAAACGTTTATACTCTATACTAATAGATCTGACATAAGGTTTGATAACCAGAATCCACAGAGAACTCTAACTTATTAATAAGACAAGAACAAGTAATCCTATTTCATTTTGGGCAAGGGACTTGAACAGAAGCTTCTCTGAAGAAGATAGGTGCATGGCCTACAGACACATTATAAAATGCTCATCATCTTTAAGCATCAGAGAAATGCAAATCAAAACCACTTTGAGATAATCATCTAACTCCAGTAAGAATGGCTCACATAACAAAATCCCAAAACTACAGATGTTGGCGTGGATGTGGAGAAAAGGGAACACTCTTGCACTGCTGGTGGGAGTGCAAGCTAATACGTCCCCTTTGGAAAGAAGTATGGAGAATGCTCAGGGATCTAAAAGTAGACCTACCATTTGATCCCGCAATTCCTCTACTAGCTGTATATCCAAAAGACCAAAAATCACTGTATAACAAAGATATATGCACCAGATTGTTCATTGCAGCTCAATTTATAATAGGCAAGTCAAGGAAAAAGCACAAGTGCCCACTGACCCATGAATAGATTAATAAATTGTGGTAAATGTATACCATGGAATGTTATGCAGCCTTAAAAAAGATGGAGACTTTACCTCTATTTACATGAATGGAGCTGGAACATATTCTACTTAGTAAAATATCTCAAGAATGGAAGAAAAAATACCCAATGTACTATTATGAAACCAATTTATAATCACTCACACTTTCATATGAAGAATAGATCACTACTACGGATGAATGGTGGGAAGACGTGATTTCTTAAAGAGGATACAACAAGCTTTTAGCATAAAATTTAAATGATAAAATGTACTTCATCAAAATTTTAAAATCCTGTGTTTTTGGAATTTAATTAACATATTAGACAATTCACCCATTTAAAATGTATAATTCCGTGGTTTCTAATCCATTGCCAATGTTACGTAACTATCATGACAATTAGTTTTAAAACATTGTCATTACTGCTCTCCTTAACCCTCAGCAAAGAATGACCTTGTACCTGTTAGTAAACACTCCCCATTTCTCTCCAACCCTCTCCCGCCTCCCAGGTCTAGGCAACAACTCATCTATTTTCTGTCTCTGTACATTTGCCCATTACAGACATTTATGTACATGGAATCATACAGTATGTGGTCTTTGTGACTGGCTTCTTTCACTTAGCACAGTGATTTCAATGTTCATCTATGTTATGCCACATATAAGTACTTCATTTCTTTATTGCTCAGTAACATTCCACATTTTATTTGCCTATCCATGAGTTGATTGGGTATTTGCATTGTTCCCCTGTTTCACTATTGCAAACAATGCTGCTATGAACATTCAAGTTCTTGTGTGGATGTGCATTTAAATTTCTTTGGAGGATACGTGCAAATCTAGGAGTGGGATCGCTAGGTCATCTAGTAACGTTAGGGTTACCCTGTCTGAGGAACTTCCAGACTGTTTTCCAAAGCATATATGTACCATTTCACATGTCCACCTGCAGTTTATGTAGACTCTTATTTCTTAACTTCCTCACCAGCACCTTTTATTAATATGATCTCCTTTTTTTGTTGTTTAGAAGAATCCTAGTGGAGGTAAAATGCTACCTCATTGTGGTTTTATTTCTATTCCCTTTTGACTAATTAGTGATCATCTTTTCATGTGTTTATTGGTTATTTGTTTACTTTCTTGGAAGGAATGCCTACTAAAATCCCAAATGGACCTTTAATAGATCTATTGTTTCCTGATAGAAAAAAATAATTTATTTTTGAAACAATGTGTTCTTGCATAGATTTTAGTCCACCTATTGGGGGGAACGTTTCACCCTAGGCTTTGGGTCTTGGCACTCAAGAAATTGTGTGCCATAGTCTCCTATCTTAAACACTGGGGTGAGCTAATTAATTTCTTATTTGCATGCATTAGCTGAAAGTGGTTCTGAACTGGCTGATCAGCAGAAGCACCTAGAGATGTGGGGAAATGCAGATTCTTGAGACTAGACCACTGAATCAGAATTTTGGCCTCAGTTACTCATATAAAAAGAAGGTTCATTACATGTTTTGAAAGATCACTTCCATCTGGAAATCATGAGAACCGCTCCATTGGAAGACTAATGCCCGCTGCCGATGTTAGGTGCCATATGGTTGACCTTACTAACAACTCTGGGCAGAATTTCAGGCACACGTCTCCCTGTATGCTGTCCTTAAAACTATGAAAGATGAGCAACCTGCATTAATCTTCTATTCCTTCCTTGTCTCCCAGCCTTCAAAGAGGAAATGGAGACATGGTGAGGCCTTAGAGTGTGAAAAAGAAAAAACTTGAAGGAAGAAAAAACAAAAATTGATAAAAGGTGTTAAGTGGTTGTGGAGAAATGTGAGCATAAAGTGTAGACCTTGCTGCAAAGGTCAGAGAAGAATTTAAATCAGATTTATGCAACAAAAAAAACCTAGGGACAGATGTGTTTACTTTTGTATTATGTTTTGACCTGGCTTAATTATATCTATTTGACCTAGTTCAATTAGATTCCATCACCAACTTCAAAAAGAATATTCAACACTTGAAGTAGAGGTGCCACATTCATTTATGCTGTTAGTACATGCTGCTCAGCTTTCCCTCCAGCCCACATCCCCTTCCTCCTTAACTCTTTACACTCCAGCCTCTGTATTCAAAGCAATAGATCTGAAATCTGCCCTTCCAGTGGCCACTGTTGACTGGACAGCTTTTTTCCTCATCTTCCCCTTTTCAAGCTTTATCTTTTCTGATAGTCCTAAAGTATTGAATCTACTTACATTCCATCCTCCTTGAGCCTCTGGGCTCTCCTGCCTGCCTGAATTTGGCCTGCTCTACTCTATGGCCTACAGCAATCAGCATCAGTTACTGAAGTTCATTTGGTGCTCACTGCTTCATGCGCAACAAGGGTTGAATGTTGCCTTATAGAAGTGAGTGGAGCTCAAGCCCTGTCTTCAGAAATCTTTCTCTAATAAAGTGTCCTTCTTCCCCTACAAAGTGGCCTCTCTCCTGGATCCTCTTTAAATGTTAGCACACCTAATGTTGCCATCTGTCAGCTTTATCTAATCTCTTGTTTTCCCTCCGGATGTTGGCTACTCTCTTTGGAGATGAGCTTTGATTCTGGACACCCAGCCCTGAGCTTCTTAGCTTTGCCAAGCTGCCACTGCCTAACCCAAGCCAGGCTTTCATTTTAGTTCCCATTTCTCTCCAACAAGCATTTGGGGTTCTGTCTAAATCAAACCTCTAACTGTTCTTCAAACATGCCCTTCCTATTCCAGTCTCTGCTTTTAATCATACTGTCTCCATTTGTTGGAAAACTCTCTCCATCTGTACTGTAGAGAAACTACTCATTCTTTAAAGCCTTTTCCAAATGCCACCTCTTACAAGAAGACCTCTCTGATTTTTTCACAGAATTCTACATCCAGAAATCAGATGTACTATATATACTTTTTCCTTTTCACTTTCATGCCATGTCCTGCTTATCTGAGTCATTTACTTTATTTCTCAGACTATGTGCCTGTACTGTCCTCCACTCTAGCATGAGTCTCCATTAGGCAATGACTGTTCTCATCTAGCTTTGCCCCCCTGATGCTGCATAGGTTACGTACATGGCTGTGACTCTACTCAACCTACCCTTAGTGCATGGAGCTGAAATCTGCGTGACAGCAGCCCACATTCCCGATCCTTCTAGCCTACCAGCAATCTTTCTGGAAAGCTACCTTTAGGAAACAGGGTTTTTAGAATCAAGAAATCAAAATTAATTTTTTCCTATGATGTCTTAGTTTGCAGAAAATTAAAACTTCCGTCTCTAGCCAGGGATAAAATAATAGCTGTGGTCCTTCTAAGAACTTTCTGGTGCTGAGCCCTTCAGGGAAGCAAAGTAGTAGAAACAGGACAGACAAAAATACTTATATCCCTTCATCAATCCTATGTGACTTCAACTCAATTATTTATCTTCTCAGAATCTCAGTGGAATAAAAGTGATATCCTTCTTAGGATTGATGAGGAAATAAAGAGAATTTTAATATATATATTTATTAAAATTTATCATTATCATCACAATTATTGTTATTTAGAGAAAGAGTCTCACTCTGTCTCCCAAGGTAGAATGCAGTGGCATGATCATAGCTTACTGCAAACTCAAACTCCCAGACTCAAGCAATCCTCCCACCTCGGCCTCAGCAACAGTTGAGACTAGAGGCATATACCACCACATCTCAATGATTTTTTTTTTTTCAGTTTTTTATAGATGGAGTCTTGCTATGTTACCTTGAATGGTCTTGAACTTTTGGGCTCAGGTGATCCTTCTCACTCTGCCTCATGAGTCTCTCGGATTATAAGTGTAAACCATCAGAAAATATAAAACTATAAATTTATACAAATTGACCTGACAATTTGTATAAATTTATAGTTATATACTTTCCTTAAATATTACAGGTCTAGTAATGAACCACAAGATATGTGAATTCAGTCTTCACTTCTTCCTCTAGAAGAAATTATATTAACAAATGAAGTTTTTATACCATAAAGTAGCATCAAAGTCAAGATTTCTAAGTGATTTAATTAGCCACTATGACCTATCTTTAAATAAAATGTTAAGAAAATGTCAAAAGTACAAGACTGAGCAGAGCCGAGTGCTGTGGCAGCGAGGGGAGAGGAGCAAGGCCCCTCAGTCCCTGATCACTGCAGTGGGCGGGGATGACACCCCTAAGCCATTGCTTCAGAAATCTGTGCTCCTGAGAACCTTGGTAGAAAACTACCATTTCTAAAGCTCCCCCCCCCAATTTTATTTTTATAACTTTAAAGGCTTTTAAGATTAGACCCAAGCAAGAGTTTCTCTGCGCTAGCATGGAAAGCCATTGATCCAACAGCAGCTTAGCAGGCAGGTGGCATCACTGAGCTCTGGGGGCGTAGGTGAGCACAACCAGGTGCAAAAGCGGCCTCCAAAAAGAACAAGCATGTAACTTTATAGGTGCTATAAATCCCCACAGTTGTGAACCAATAGGATCTTTTACCACTATTTGGGCCTTGGTACATGGTAAATGCAACAAAGTAAAATACATATGAAAGGAAAGAGAAGAGAGCAATGAAAAACCTAACTGGTAAAATAAGGGTGGTAAGACTATGGAGAACTTATTTTGTTAAGATTTTTACAACTTATTAATATAATCCTTATATTAATCATATATAAAAACACATATATATCATAACAATTATATATATATATACACATATACACTAGAGTAGCAAAAAGAGCAGCAAAAGATTAACTATTTAAAAAGTCCATTCCCTTTGAAATATCAAATCCAACCGGCTATAGCTGTACACACAAATCCAACCCAACTAAGCCAAGCCAAACAACAGCAGCACAGCCCGTGAGTTAAATCAGAAGTAACACCTCTTTACCTGAACATAATCTAGATTTTTTTCAGAACATACAGGATATTTCTACTTTTCAAGTAGCTATTTTAAAAATAGCTGACACTAAAAAGATACATCTAGGGAACTGTATTTTTCAGTCTTGGACATCTTGGAAGAGTCTCCTAGCATTTACTTACAGATCTCTGTTAGAAGCAAACCTCTGTTAGAATCTATATGTAAGGAAGTTCCAACTATTATTTTTAATACAGGTAAAAATACTTGAACAATTTAAAGTTGAGAGTAGATCAAAGGGTGCAACAAGTGGAGAATACTGGGTAAAAAAAAGCATGTAACTCTGCTTGTTATAGATGAATTACATTGAAAAAGGAAAGATGTCTCAAAGCCTGGCTCAGTGGACAGGGTGCCAACCACATACAGTGAGGCTGGTGGGTTTGAATCCAGTTCGGGCCAGTAAAAACAGCAAAAACAACTGCAACAAAAAATAGCTGGGTGTTGTGGCAGGCGCCTATAGTCCCAGCTATTGAGAGGCTGAGGCAAGAGAATCGCTTAAGCCCAAGAGTTTGAGGGTGCTGTGAGCTGTAATGCCATGGCACTCTACCAAGAGTGACATAGTGAGACTCTGTCCCAAAATAAATAAATAAATAAAAATAAAAAGGGAAAGATAAAAAGAGAAGATGGAAACCTAAGCCTAGTTTGATTAAACACGAATGTACCACACTTATTTGTAAATATATTTAATCACTAAATAAGAAATAATTTATGGGTTTATTCAGCCATGATTCTTAAGCCATTTCACCTTAATGTTTTTGATAAAAGAAATGACCTCTTAGATAAAAGGAGTGTATCTCAAAATGCTGAAATGTTTCATAAAATCAAATATAAAGAATAAATGGAAATAACTAAAAAAAATCTGTAAGTTAATTTCTGGTAGTAATTTTTTTTTCTTTTATATCTAGTGACATTGGTTTTATAGTAATATATATAAATTACTTTGCTTACAATTTTCTTTTGGAATATAAAATAATAATTCATAAAAGTTCCTAAAGAAAAATACACAGTAATTTATACTAAGCCTACAAAAGCTGGTCATTTATGAAACCAAGAAAACATATAGATACATTAAAACAAGTTTCCACTGTGTTTCTAAGACAATAGATAAATAAAGAAGGAAAATGACATTAGCAATCATCTCAGAAAAAAGTACATAGTGACATTTGGATATGGCTTAAATATCATATAAAAGCTTTTTAGCTTCCTTACCAGTTAGCTATAAACAATGTGAAAAGTTTTCATTATTATGTTATAATTTTTGGCACTTACTTTCAAAATCCAGGAAAAAATGTGGATAGTTTTCAATTTCTCTGGTAAGAACTTTGAGCAGGTTTCCCATCCCAGCAAACCTAGAAAAGGCAACACAAAACCAAATGTCATCAGCAAAATGAAAAACGGGTTTGCATGAACACCACTAGATCCCTGTAGCTACCTCTGAAGACCAGAAAGAAAGCAGCTTCACCCCAGAAATAAGTGTCAACACAGCCACTCATTTCTGAATGTGCGGTAAGTATCTCTGAGGCATTGGGTCTCTAAACCTTAGGGACATCTGGGCCTACACCATACAGAGTATGAAAACGATTAAAGTGCCATAACCTTCCCATTGATGTAGAACATATGTCTGAGAACAAGTACATCAAGTAGGCATTATTAAAATATCTGTCTAGAAAGGTAAGTTTCTTAAATCTTGTGAGAACAGAGTTCAAACAATACAGATTTACAATTGAGGGGACTCCTCTTCACAGGTACAGGGAGACAGATTTCTCAGAGGCTTAACTCTTGAGCAAGTTGGTGGCTCTCATAATTTAGCATTCCAATAGTAATGAGATAGGGTACTTCCAAAAGTTACTCTCAATGAAACTGCTGCTTAAGACATTTGCAAAAGTGTGTCAGCTCAAACGAAAATACAAATTGCTGCCTACATGTAGTCTCAACCAAAAAAAAAAAAAAAAAAAAAGAATAGCTAAAATGTAGCAACTTTTAAAGAAAGCAGTAAAATTTCTACTGCTATTAGCTCTAGACAGGAAACTATCTTCTAGGAGAAGTCATTCACCTACTAATTCATTTAACATTTATTTGTGGAATAGCCATTATACATCGGGCACTGTGCTTTGGGGAAGATATTCCTCTAACTCAGCTGTAAGTGAACTCTTGTGACTCAGAGCATCAAGGACAATTTATATCCACTGCACCAGTGCAAGGGAACTGCAAGGCTACAATAGTCTATGCATATAGCTTCCAACAGTGCTTATGTTGATACAATGAATTAAAAAAACAGACAAAACATCACTCTAAGAAAGATGTGGTGAAAGAATAATGCACCAAAAGGATGATTCTGCACACCAGAATATGTAGCAAGTGGTGGACCCTGGTCTCCCCATCCTCCACCACATACCCATGTGTCTACAGATATGCATGGGACAACTTAGGGAAAACCAAAGAGGTGGAGTTTAAAGAGTCTATCTGGGGTCAGAATCCTGGGAGTAATCCCAGATGTTTCCTGCTACCTTTTATCCAGGGCAAGCAACTTCATCTCTGTAAGCTTCAATTTCCTCACCTGGAGAATGAACTTCTGAAAAGTATCTATTTCTTCAAGTTATGACAATGAGATAAAAGTGTAAAATTCTTAGCATAGCATTTACAGGAAGAGTTGTGAAATGTCCCACACTCATACTATTGATGAAGGAAGTGACAGTCACCCCCATCACCACCATGGTTATCCTAACAGCTTCAAATACTCACTTAGGATTAGCTTTTGGAAGATGGATTACATAGGCTGTATGTGGCTCTAGGAAAGAGAACTAGGACTGATGGAGAAGTAACAAAGAAACTGTGACTCAAAGGAGTAGGGTGCTGGCCCCATATGCCAGAGGTGATGGGTTCAAGCCCAGCCCTGGCCAAAAACTGCAAAAAAAAAAAAAAGAAAAGAAAAGAAAAAAAAAGAAAGAAAGAAACATTTTCTAACCACTGGGGTTGTCTGAGTATGGAGTGGTTTGCTTTGTGAAATAGTGAACTTTCTCTCACTGATGATTTCTAAGTAGCACTGTGCTATATTAGTACTTAAGAAAGTCATAAAAATGAGTTATGTGTTGGGAAGAAAGGTTGACTAATGGGACAACACTTTATGTCCCCATAAAGTGGGACACTTCTATGATGTGTCCCACTTTGAGTGTATGAATATTTTTAGACACATACACACACACAATACACGCAAGGGAATACAAACACCATATTTTTCTCTTCCGAAAGAATCTTTTCTATTCCTTTTGTCATTGTTTTCCTTCTCCCTTTATGCACATTTCCTCTTAAGACATATTTCTGCATAAAGACCTGAGGGAGGTTATGTCCTGTCAAATTAAACCTTGGACTTGGCTGGTATAATCCACTCTTGCTGCAGGGCAGTATTCACACACCGTCCTGGGTCTCTGGGAAAGAATGTTTCCAGCTGAATGAACAAGTCCAGCTTCCACCTGGAGCCACTTCTTGTAAGAAGATGATTTTACTGTTTAGTAGCAGCCCTGACTTATCATACAAAGTACCTTAATGTAAATTAAAAATTCTTAATTTTCATGGTTTTATCCTATGAATAGGTCACAACAGATCTACCTGGATTTAGCTTCATCCTAAAATTTGGTCTTGGGTGTAATTTTACTGACCGAGTACCTGGATGAAAAATACCCCAAGCCTTTGAGATTCATAATAGACTAAAACAAAAATATGTGGAAAACATCTGCATAGTAGCTGTAGGATTTGAGCTCTTCAAAAGGTTATCTGAGTGGACTGCATTGATATGGTCAAATATTTTGGAACATGATTCTAACATCAATGAAGGTCAATTACTTGGAACTTCCAGGGAATGTGGAGAGATGTGTCACTTCTCAAACAGGAACATCTGGAACAATGTCGGACATTATATAAAATGAAAAAAGGGGGGTAGAGAAGATTCTTTTGGAAAAGAAAGAATATAGAATCTAGAAAACATTATGCAAACCCAATGCAAGACCCCTCAATTAGCACAGAAATAGTTAATCTCATCTTTTTTTTTTGGCCAGGGCTGGGTTTGACCCCATCACCTCCAGCATATGGGGCTTACTCCTTTGAGCCACAGGTGCTGCCCTAATCTCTTCTTCTTTATGGCAAAAGGATTTGATGTGTCCTCCCATTTCTCCAAGCTCAGTAAGAATTACCAGGGTATCTTCTGATCTAGGGAAGCCTGCTAAGTGACTTGGTACGTCTGAAAGCCACCACGTAGGGGTCATGCCCACTTTTAACTGGACCCAGAGTTCCATTCGGAAAGGCCCTTCACTTACACTCTTCATGACACAGACTCCTTAATCTTTTCAAGAAGCTCCTAAGTGAATTTAAAACAGATGGCCATGCACCACGGTACTAGTGAGATGGCTTAGTTAATTAATGGAGATCATTTTTATTATTTTATCTCATCATTAAAAGAATTTCACATGAGTTATTATACGTTATTGGAGAATGCAAGTACATCACGGAAGTGGGGCAGAGAAGAATCAAAGCAGAGCAGTGAGATGAAGGCAGAGAAGCAAGATGGCATGCGAACTACAGGCCATCCAGGCCAGCTGGTAGAGACGGCTCGGCAGCGTGGATCTGAGCTTTCGGAAAGGCACAGCAAAGTAGAAAAAAAATGATCCCTTTTCAAGATTTGGTGCTCAGAAAAATAAGGAAAAAGGAAACATGGCTGGGAGAGTGACTCCAAAGAGAAACCTCGTCTGACTAAGAGAAGAGGATGCTTCATAGAGGAAGTCCAGGGTGAGCTGGGCTCAGAGTCTTGTGGGCAGAGCAGCCTGTTAGGGGGTGTGCTCTCGAAAGCTGGGAACTCTGGTTTCTATGCTCTATTCAGGAATTCCCTGGCTACACACCTAATGTAGCTGCTACACCTGTGTGAAGGGCCGCTGGTTACTTGCCACTTCCCTGTGGTGTGGGAGCTTTTAACAGAGCGCTGAGATGCCTGGGAGGACCTTACCTTGCATCCCTTAAAATGATGCTAAATCTTAGCAGTTTCCATAGGTAAGGAATTTTCTTACGTAAGCTCAGGAGATAGGAAAAGTCTTTGCAATCATAAAAGAAGAGAAGGAGAATGTTTTGAAGGAGAGAAGTATAACAAACAACACAGATGCAAAAATACTAAAGTATTAGGAATAGAATTGATAAAGGAGGATGACAACAGGTATTTTGGGGATGAAGCAGTCCAAGCAGTAAGTTGTAGAGCAGTTTATTATAGGGTTATTTGTAGAGTTTATTATTTGAAACTAGTATGTTGCTTATATTGTAAAGTTTAAGTTTAATTTAAACACACACATGAACACACTTCTGCACGCAGACGCACACACAATGACTGCCTGGACACCTTCAGAGGTCATTTCTAAAGTGAAGCCCTCTGGGAAAATAATGTGGCTTCAGCATTACACCTGAGGGTTACAAGATCAAAAGTGCTTCATGAGGGGTCTCGGGTAGGGAGGGAGAGTACAGGCTGAGGATTTCAAATCCCAAAACCCAAAGTCCAAAATGCTCCAAAATATGAAACTTTTTTGACCATCAATGTGCCACTCAAAGGAAGTGCTCAATAGATCTTGGATTTGGGATGCTTAGCCAGTCAATAGAATGCAAATATTCTAAAATCTGAAATTGGAAATACTTTTGGAACAAAGCATTTTGGATAAAGGACATTCAACTTGTATAAGGATTTGTCTACCAGGAAAAGAGAAAGGAAAGGACATACCAGTTGGATACATAGGAGGCCCTGAAAAAAGCCTCTCAGAGATTCTGACTTGGGTTGTTTCCTGCATTGGAAATACCACTGAAGTCACCCTCCCTGTATTCATGCCCACTCTGGATGTCCTCTGACTCTCAGAGGCACCAATCTTTCACACCTGGATTTTCCAGGACTCTGTCTCTTCCCTGCCAAAGTTAAGGTGGGCAGCCTCAGCTCTTGGATGAGTCTATTTCCCCATGGCATTGTAAGCTGGGACTGACTTATGTAGATTAAGGTAGTCTTGAGAGTCTGAAGCACAGACTAGGGCAAAATAATAATATGGCCACCTGAAATTTTCAAAATATCTATAGTGTAAGCAGTAAATGAATAAGATAATAGAGAACAATGCTTGGAAGAGCCCACAAATGTAAGGCACCATCTAACTGCCCCATTACTCTAGAGTCACTGTAGCTGTGAGGACGGGGTTCCTCACCCCGACACACAGTAAGGTTACAGTATCTTCTGCACCCAACTCTTGTAAGGACTAAACAAAATGAGCTTGAAAACACTGTGTATTCTGTAAAATGCTGTGCAAACATTAGCTATAAGCTTTTGACATTATAACTTATGGCTTAAGATTCTCGGGACATCAAATAAATGTATGCAACATCTCCGGAATCACATGACTTGAATGTTTCTTTATCTTTTAGATTTAATCTTCCAAGATCCAGGACCCTCTATGTACACACCTATCTGTTTCATGCTAAGCTATAATCGGGTAAATACTTACAGGCATTAATAGTCGAAAGAGATTTTTCTACACATGAGACACTATGTTTTAGATACATTCTCTTATTTCATATTCAAAATAGACCTGGGGGAAGATTTTTTTAGAAATCAAAAAACTTAGAATTATTGAGATTAAGCGTAAAAGCTGATTGAATACAATATAAGTCCCTATAAAAGAAAATCAAATTTTCAAAAGAAACAATATTTATATAATTGTATGATAATTAGAGACCAGAGTTCCTCAGATCATTCTATATAGATTAATACCTATGTTCAATGCAAAATGCTCAAGCATAAACAAGTGGTTTAAAAATATTGATAGCAAGGCCACTCGTTAAGTAAATGATCACGTGACCATCAAAGATTTTTAACTGTATTTAATTTAAATTTAATTTTAAGTAACCAAACAGTGATATTATGTTTACCCCAGGTCATAAGTCTAGCAAAAAGTCTAAGGAAAACACAAATATCTACTGAAGAAAATCCAATCAAAGTGGATCATGAGATACCTCTATTGAAAAGAAATAAAATGCCAAAGATCAAAGAATTAACACTTAGATTTGCCAGTGACCTAAAGATCTGGTCGCAGGAGATGTGTCTTGCCTTCCTTTGTTAGTGACACCTCCTGAAATGGAAGGAACATGCACTGCCTATCCCAAGGAAAGATAATCTGGCAATGGTTTGGTGGCACCCAACTCTTGCAAGGAATACACAAGATGAGCTTGAAAACACTGTGTATTCTGTAAAATGGCAATGGTTTGGTGGCACCCAACTCTTGCAAGGACTAAACAAGATGAGCTTGAAACACTATGTAGAAGAAACTATAGCTTCTTCTACTTTTGTCTCTCACTTTTCTCATGAAACACCATGTTTAACCATCCCTTGGAGAGAATTAATCACTTGTTGAACACGCTAAATATACAGGGTGGTTGTGAGCAGAGGGTACCAGGAGGGCAGCCAGGACTGCAGTACTCAGACGCCCATTCTAGTTAGGGCGTCACCTGAACAGTGCAATCTAACTAAAAGCATGTAACAAATTCCTGACAATCATTAAGTGTGCCAAGATGTTAACCGAATGTGAAAATAACAATAAGTATCTGATACGTATTATGTACCAATCAGAGAGATTATAGCTATCATTACTGATGATATATATGAGAGAAATGAGAGCAGCAGTATTTTACTGGGTGTCCACAGTTGTGCCTGGCTCTACGGTTGCAGCTACCATGTGCTTTATTTCACTGTGACCTTACAGCAACCTTCAGGTAGCTATAACTATCCTCACATTAATGGCAGGGAAAAAAGAGGCTCAAAATGGCTAAACAACTTTCCAGCTCTACAAGACAATAAAAGATAGAGCCGTATTTGATTCTAAAAGTCTGTCACCCCAAAGTGTTCTTTTCCACACAGGAGGAGATCTAGAGCTCCCGAGCCCTGGAAGGTTCCTGCTTAGGAACTTTCAGAGAATCTGTGGTCTGCCGAGAGCAGTGTGCGATACTGTCCTGCTGACTACAGACGCTTATTTTTGTGGAGAAAGACTCTACAGCTTCCATTAGATTCCAAAGGGCCCTGCTCTACACTTCTCCGTGGCATGTATAGGGAGGGAGAGGTGTTTCCGTGGCATGTATAGGGAGGGAGAGGTGTTTCCATGGCATGTATAGGGAGGGAGAGGTGTTTCTCCAGGGACTGAATGAGGAAAGAAAACCATGCGGGGGAATACTTCTGGAAAAGCCGCTTCCTAGGGTTGCCACCCAGCCGTGAAGAGCAGTGGGGATGTGGCTGGCTGAGAAAAGCTCTCCAGCTAGGGGCAGGTTAGGAGTGTGTAGGGCACGAAACGTACAAGTTGGGTGACTCATCAAGTCCTTCAAAGACAGAAGACTTCCTCCTCAGCAGTATTTTGAAGTGGATCCTTTAGTTCCTCCCCTCCCCCAATCGTGGAAGAAGCGTGTTTCTCTAGTCACTTTAGGAGTGGTGGCTCTGCCCTTACAGGCGCCTGCATGTCCTTGCCAAGGGAGGCGCTCAGTGTCAAGGGGGTGACAATTTTGGACGTGTGCATGATCTTTCCTATGGTCATTTTCCTGGCTCTCAGCTCAAAACCACTTCTATGGGAGGTGGCTCTGATGCTACTCGATGGGAAACAATGATTCTCTTAAAGAAATAATTCCCTGGTAACATTTCCGGTTTCAAAAAAGGGGAGAATTAATACACACACACACACTTTGCCCCCAATTTGGAACTCTTTTTTTGTTTAGAAAATAAAATTAATTACAGCTGCATTCCTAGAGTAAATAAATAAATAAAACAAAACATGTGAATCAAGCAGGGCTTGACCACAGTTTATGGAAATTCCTTTTCTATAATCAAAACACAATAAACAATGAAAGCCCAGGATAATGTGATCGTTGAACTTTGCCTGTATGCACCAAAATTTCAAAGCTCAATTTTCATGATTAGCTAATCTAAAAGATTTATTTTCTGTCTATAACTACTCGAAATGAGAATTCCTAAGCCAATACCACTTTTTAGCAATAAAAAACAGAAAGTGAGAAGATAAATAAATAAAACAGCAACCTCTCCCTGCAAGCTTCATTTTCTAATTTTTTTTCCTGAACGTCTTAGATGGTATCAGTAGAACTCCATGCCTCTATCAGTAGGGGTGGATTTTCTTAGTATTTTAAATGACCCAGCATAACCTTCCTGAATCTACACCTTTTAGTATCCCTTGAGAAAGGACTTTAAGAAATCAAAGACTCACATTATCTATGACTCAAAAAGTTTTGACAAGTAAGAAGTCCTGGTTGATCTAATTATTTTTGGCAGCGTATCATATACACCTCAGACTGACCATGAACACAGTGACCTATATTGTATAATTTCCCACATTGACCCTCAACCTGAGAATATGCCAAAAGTAAGTTTTACAGGAAAGAACTCCATGCCCCAGCTGTCTTCCAGCTGGGTCATGGACTTTGTATCACTATAGCCCCAAATTTCTTGAGGATATACTCCACATTAGAACTGGCTCATCTTTTAAAATCTCTTATTTTATTAAAAAAAAAAAAAGGCTTACCCAAGGACCCACAGCACATTAGGACCAAAGACAGCCCTAGGATAGAGATTCTGGGGTTCTCAATCTCATGCTCTGTACACTAAACAAAAAGCAAGTGGGACATCAACTCCATTTTAAGACATAAAAATACAAGGTCAACTGCGGTCACCAGAGGGTTTCTGCTACCTGTTAGAAGGGTCTCGCGAGAACACGTTGAACTCACAATGCCCACTGCTCCTCAAGGAGGTCATCCACATGGGCAGTTCAGAGAAATCTTGCACACTTCTCCCCCCACCCCCACCTTGATATCCTGATTCAAACTCTCAGCAGAGCTTGGCTGAGTCCTGCAAAGCCTCCAACCTGATCTTCCAGATCCACTCACTTCCACACAGCTGGCAGAGCCATCTTTCTAGACACATATTTTGCTTAATATGCTTCCATGGCTCCCCAGGGCTGGCAGGATAAAATGCACCCAAACTCGTGCACGGGGCACAGAAAGCCTGGCCTCTGGCCTTTGCTCACCTCCTCTGGCCCCTCTCTCCCTCCACTCCAGCCACACTCTTTCTGCTTAACATTTTTAATGAGCTGCAGGTCAGAAGTAATGAGAGAATTCCCCATATTGTCATATTTTAGTTTTCATAACAAACTTATAAGGAAGGAACTGTGATTATCAAAATTTTAGAGATGAAGAAATAATTTTAGAGATTCAGAAATATCCAAAAGCTAGCAAGTGAAGGAGCAATGTCCAGAACCCAGGCCGCTCTGACCTCTAAGCACCAGCTCCTGGTAACCCCTTCTGCACCTTCCCTTTCAAGTGTGAGGATAGAAATCAGGACCCTCAGAAGAGGCCCCCAAGCCCTCTCTACCCTTCTGTTCGATGCCGACCTAAGCGAGTTGAGTGATTATATTTTTAAGTCACCTAACACATGATGTGTGCTACCTGATGACACCTCCCACAGCAAACCAGAATCACATGCACACATTCTCCTGTCTCTCCCTGAGCGGGTACTTCTTAAGCGGGTGGGTATTCCTCACTGTATTTACACCTCACTGTATTCCTAGCACTCAAAGCCAGGCCCGGCATGTAGTGAGTATTGGATTGTCCTGTCCAGCAGTCCCCAAGCACCAGCTCCTCCAACGCACAATGAGAATCATAAAGCTTATGTCAAGAGCCTTTCAGAAAGCTAAAGTCACCCAAACATTTCCATGTTGCAGTGTTTATATTTATGTCATAAAATGATGGCAACAGTTGTATTCTAAACTTACACAGTTGATTGTGAGATTTTACTAGTTTGTGACTCTCTAGAAGTCAAGGTCTTCACACAGTCGGTGACTTTCCCAGGGTTGGGGCAGAGCTCCAAGTGCAACATGGCTTTTCTGGCTCAGGCCAGCACCTTGGGCCACACCTGCTGCCTGCTCACTCAGTTTTGCTGTAAGTCTCATTTCCTATGCACAAAGGGGGCCCAAGATTTCCCCCCAAAGAGTGGAGAAAAGCAGTCTAATTTGAGCTGTAGGAATGTTTTGGGGACTTGATGTAATTTTAGGAAGATGATTATGATAATCAGCCTTTCAAACTGTCAACAAGGTTCAGAATTGAAGAAATCCTGACAGCAGCCAGGATGGCCACTGCTGTCAAGGACACCCCATGCTTCTCTGCACAACTGGACACACCTCTGGCTCCTGCCTGAGTCATCCACTGGCCCCCAGACAGTGTCCCCAGAGGAAAGAGCCTGGGCTCAAGGCATCCAGCAATCAGACACACTTTCTCCTGGTAACTGCAGAGCCCCTGGTACAACATTTATGCTACCTGACTGTTTTGAATTACAAGCAAAGAAAAACCAAGCGGCTTCCAATTCGCCATCAACCTATAATATATCACATACAAAATTCATGGTGTTAAAATTACTACATAACTAAAATAAAGGTACATTTCTTAAATGATATAAGCAGCTGCTTCCCTGGTTGGGGCGGGTGGGAGGATGGTGAAAATGTATGAGTGGAATGAAGTAGCTCAGCTTATAAATTCCGGGAGCCTACATTTGCTAAACAAGGTTAGAAGTCTTTGATAGCTGGGCTGGGCTGTCAGCCCTGATCCATCTGCCATTTTTGCAATGAAGTCATGAGGTTTTCATGTTCCGTTGTTGAATGTGTTGCCAAGAACCCAACAGATGATTTCATTCCACGATGAAGGAGGAAAACTGAAGTGGAGTGAGTCTATTAAGCACTTTCATCTGACAATAAAAATGAGTTAATGACTAAAATGTGTTTTCAAAACGTTTTAACATTACAAGTAATAGCACTCAAGTGGGAAAATGCCTGAATATTCTCATCGATCATTAATACCATGGTTGTCCCTCAAAAGGGCTTGGCATCCTCTGTGGAATACAGGCTGCTAGATTCCAATTGTAAGCCAATCCATGGCAATTCTCAAAAAAAAAAAAAAAAAAACCCTGCCAAGAGACCATTACAGAAGTGAACAATTAAGTACAGGTTTAAAATAGCTCTTTCAATATGTCTCAGTTCAGTTTTCTAAAATAGACTATTACCTCAACATAGCTAAATTTCCCATAAACATTGATATCGAGATAGCAAAAAGTATCCAAGAAATCAGATTCATTTTTAGGGAATGGAAGTGAGTGTGTACCCCAGTTTCAAATGCTGGTGAGTATGGAAGCAATCAAAGTGGGGCTTAGTTTTGGGCCAGCCCACCGCTGGGAAGTCATTACAGAATTTGTTCCCTTTCACTTTCAAAATCCAGAACATGCTTATGAGGGAAACTGCTTGAACAGTCTGCTTCTCACCTAGGAGGCTGACAGTCTCAGCCCACCCAGGCCACGTCTACCCAATTTAACAGGAAGGAGACCCCAGAGACACAAGTGCTTGCCTTGGAAACGGCGTTCACTTCTGTGTGAGGTGGGCCGGGTGGTGCCACCTGGCTTCGCCGTCTTCCTGTTCAGTCTAGAGAATGAGGACGAAGGCCTAGGGAGTGACCACAATGGGCTGCTGACATTGGGTTACATTAACAGGCCGTCAGTTCTCTCGGGCTGTAAGCCTCTCGGTTCTCCAAAATTCTTTCCTGGGTATTTAGATAAACAACAGCCAGGACCCCCAACTCCTGCCCCAGACAGCACGTGGCTCACCGTGTGCCCAAAGGATCGAGCTTTCCTCCCGGATGGTTAGGGCCTGCTTCCCTGTCCACGCTCATCCCCCTGCCTGCTCTAACTCAAGTCTCCCCCTTCTCCATCTGCCTTTCATGTCCTGGTCTCCGCCTTCTTTCTTCATACCATTTCTCACCCCCTCTGGCAAGACCCATGTGACTCCCTCTCCTCCCCGTATGCTAACCAACCTTTGGCCCCACCCTGGAGCTCTGACTCCAGCTCCAGGCCCACAAATCTAAGTGAAGACCCCACAGGCAAAGAAACCCTCATGTTCTGCCCTCCTCAAACCTCCTCCTCCCTAGTCCAATGGGGAGCGTCATCACCCCACTGCATAAGCCCCCAATCCGAGCATCATCTGAGGTTTCCCTGCCTGCTTCACCCTTTATGTCTGCTCTCCCATCAAACTTTCGTTTAACTTCCCACACCCCCTCCGGATTCCCTCCTCCATCCCTGCCTCCGGCTTCCCCTCGGTGCCATGGGTCCTTCTCACCCCCAGTCCATGCCCTCATCTCTCTTCCCTCCCAATCCTCCCACACTGGATCCTGTAGGTCCTCAGATCACCCACCAGTTTCTGGACATGTTACAGGAAATATCATGCATAAAGTGAACGCAGGTGAATTAAATCTCTATTTCTGTTATTTAGAAACTAAAAAAAGAAAGAAAGAAATAGAAAAAGGAAAGCCTTTTTCCTCTTTTTTTAGAAACTAAAAAAAGAAAGAAAGAAAGGAAAAGGAAAACCAGCACTTTCTCTTTATCTCTCTGCTTGGCTTTCATTCCTTGGGCAACCATGTGATGCATTTGCCCTTTACGTGTCTATCTCTGCTTGCAGAGCTCTCTGTCAGGCGGTCAAAAACAGCCCGGCAGGCTGTGGCTCGGGGAAAGAGAGACGCTAGTGAAAAGAGTCCTTCTGGGGGGCAGGGGGAGGAAGTCCCTGCAGAATCTCACGGCCCCAGGGCCATGGACGGACTTGGTTCCTAAATTAAGGTGCTGAAATTTTTCAGGTGCTGAGATTTTTACATGGGGCCCACCTGGGTGCCAAAAGTATCTTTGAAATTACACGTCCAAATATCTAGGGAATTCTTGCTTAGGTCAAATTTATTTTGAGAGTGGGGGATGTCAACAATTATATAAGTACAAAAAACTAATAAATCCAACAAAAGCCAATTCACAAACCAAAAACCTGAAGAATCTGAGGCCAAGAGAAGTTGGCATGCTCTGTGAAACCTCCAGCAGCAAGAACATGCCAAGTATCAAACCTCTCTTGACATCTCAGAGATGTGTGTGTCTCTCTCTTTGTTTCTAGTTTCTGAGCAAATCAAGGTAGACTCCACTGCAAACACAATCAATGATTTAAAATGGAAGCCCTGACTTGAACCCCAAGCAAGCTGTGAAGACCATCAGCCTAAGGCTGGGACAAAACAGTGGCAGAGGGGAGAGCGGCAGAGCAGTGGGAGGCAGGCTTGTCTGGCAAGGGGTGTGGGCTGCACGGAGGCAAGGGACACACAGCTGACTAGTGGAAGAAACGCGTGTTTAACAGAAACGCTTCTTAAGCTGGCTATCAATAAAGGTGGGTACAGTTTTTTACTTGCTATCCCCGGCTACAAAACCTGGCTCTAAGTCCTTATTTACACTTCAGCCCCTCTGGGGAAGCTTCTCTGAACACTGTGTACTTGGTTCACACCAGGACGTGGACAGTACTAAGAGCTCTCACCTACTTCTTTCTTCTGTGACTTCCCTCTTACTTTTCTGTTTCTTACTGTTTCTTTGCTGTTTATTACTTTTTTTTCTTTGTTTATGAGATGGAGTATCACTCTGTTGCCCCAGGCTAGTATGCTATGGCATTACAGTTCACAGCAACCTCAAACTTTTGAGCTCAAGCGATCCTCCTGCTTCAGCCTCCCTAAGAAGCTGGGACTACAGGTGTCCGCCACCATGCCTGGCTAGTTTTTCTGTTTTTAGTGGAGATGGGGTCTTACTCTTGCTCAGGTTGGTCTTGAACTCCTGAGTTCAAGCAATCCAACCACCACAGTCTCCAAGAGTGCTAAGACCTCTCTTGTGGTTTCCTTTGCCTGGAACACCCTTTCCTTTTCTGCCTGTGGGTGTCCACTCTATCTGCCAAACAAACGAAATAGCATTTCTTCCCAGTAATCCTCTTTCTTGCTGTGGATTCTTTCAAGGGCTGTGTCCGATTCACCTTCATCATATTAGCCATTTCAGCCCCTCCCTCCAATCCAGGCACACACTCACAGTCATTAAAATGGGTTGCAAGCTGTTGTTTTAATGGTCACAGCATAGATGTCACTTCTGAGCAGAGGAAATAGTCATTGGTAAGAGGAACAGGCCAGAGAAAAATAAGCATTTCCCCAAATGTAAACATTTTGGGGTGCTTGACCCTTTTGTTTTAGGATCACAGGTTACTTTGAGAATCTGTTGAAAACTTGCTTTCTCAGAAGAATGCACAAATGTACAATAAACACGCTGGTGCCCAGGGACAGAAATCCCTCATCTATTTTAAAATCACAAATATCATTAGTCAAGCCAAATGAGGAGGGGTTTCCAAGCACGTGGACCATGGACTAGGCCACTCTGAGGACGAAAGAGAATAGTTTAGTGCAAAACAGCATGAGCTTTGGAGAGCTTGGCAAAATCAATGTAATTTTGGATCTAAGTTTCTCATTTTGGTAAAATGCGAATCATAATACTCCCTTTCTAGTGTTGTTATTAGGGTAAGATGATGTAGATAAAGTACTTAGATGCGCCCCCTACCGTGCATCTGAAAGATTGCAACCACCGTGTAAACAAGTCACTTCCCTTTCAGCAATAAATTCTGCGCTGCTGCTTTGGAGTGGCCTCAGACCACCGCCTCAGTGAAGAAGTGAAGCTGGGTGCTGACGGCTGCTGTGGGTTCATTCACATGGCTGTTAATCATACAAGAGCCCGTTTATGACAAACACAGTCACTCCCTTTGCATGACAAGGTGCATGGGCCCACAGAGCCCCATTATCCAAAAAAAAAAAAACCCCACAGCATTGTGGGTGAAGCCGAATGCACACACACAAGCGGACATTGTAAGGCTGTTTGCACAACCCCGCCGTGCTCCTGGAGGATTTCCTGCTAAGGAGACGTTTAGATCTCACAGAGTAGGTCGCAGACATTTGCTCATTTTCAACATGGCTTCAGGCAGTGTGTTGCAGAAACCCTGTGCCTGGTCCCCTCTGCTGGCCATCCTTGGAACTGCATTTCAGGTCTGAGCGGATAAAGCAAAGGGCCCTCAAGACCCTAGGTTGTTCTACTTCTTCCTTCTCTAAAAACCTCAGTGCTGCAGGCATGAGCTTAGGAATCTGGAGAGCCTGAGTTTAAATCTCAATACTTCAACTGTAACATGTGTTTGCCACAGAACCTTGGATAAGTTATCTCTGCCTTCAAACCTTAGGTTCTAGCTGGAGATCACATGTTTCTGCCTCAGGACCTTTGTACTTGCTAGTCCTGCTACTGGACTACTTCCCTAATACATCTGCATGACTTTTCTTGCTAACTCCATTCAGGGTTTATTTTGTAGTGGAGCCCAACCTAACTGTTCTGTCCAAAATAATGCTTCACCCCACCCTCCGTCATTCTCTTTATTTTCTTTTCAATATCTATTACCATTGACTCATATACCCCCCCCAACTCCTAGCATAGGGCCTGACCTTACACATAATAGGAATGTCACAGATACATGCAGAATAAATGAAGACATTCATTCACGAAGACATCTTCTATGACTCCTCTGAAGCTTCTCCTCTTCAAACTTGGGTTTTTCATTCTAAATCTCAGATCATCCTGATATTTTGGCCACACACTCTCACTGGTCGAAGCATCTATGGCAGTGTAGTATCCAGGACTGTTTCCAGGCCCCTGAGTGTGGTCTGAGCAGCAGGACTCCATCTGTCTTCCATCTGGACATTAAACCTCTACTGATGCAACCCAACATGGCGTTGAGGAGTTTTGGCAGACAGAGCACACTGCCAATATGTATTGATTTACAGCCAACGAAATATGAAATTAAATACTTATTGCCTTTACTTTGTGAGCTGAATAATAGTGACCTCCAGAGAGAGTGGATATATTCTGTGCTAGGCATTGTGCTAAATACTTTACATATACTGTCATTTTTAACCCCCAAATCAACTTCACAGCATATGTGCTATTACTACCTCTGTTTTATAAATGAGAACACTGAAGTAAGGTGCATGATTTGCCCAAAGTTACTCCATTACTAACCAGTGGAACTGAGATTTGAACACAGCCCATCCTCCTGTAGAACTCTCACTCTAAGCCACTACGTTAATCCGCTTGTCAGGGACTCCAGAGCTGGATGTTTTCAGAAAACAAAATAGCTTAAGACATGGTGGCCTGTGGCCTCTGGGCAGGGCAGAGGGTGGGGTAGTTACACCCAGGCAACTATTAAACAAATTGGGCGTTGAACTGCCTGGTATTAAATAAGGTTTTTAAAACTAAATCAGGATAGAGGATGCCAGGGAAAGCTTCCCAGAGAGCTAAAACAGGACCTGGGCTTTAAGAAACTCAGAGGAGGCTCATCTGCATAAGAATTTGAGAGAAGTAGTAATTTCAGGGGAAGAGAGCTCTGTCCTATTGAGGGACCGCAGGAAACCATAGAACAGAAAGGGTGCCTTGGGGAGCAAAATGGCAGAGAATTGGGGAATTTGGCTCAGGACTATTACAGGACCTTTCAAATGGATACTCCTGACCAGAAATGCAGCTTGGCCCTTCTAGGCAGGTCAGAGGTAATTGTGTAACCCTGGCCTGAAGGACACAGAAGATACTGACTACACAGAGAGTCACAGGCTTTGTGTCCTAAACTTACTTCAGTCACTTACTTGCTCCAGGACCCTAGGTAAAGTCATTCTGTGCTCTGAGTCTCATACTTACCATCTGAGTAACCCAAAAGGACTGGCCCAGATGATCAGATAAACCTCCTCCCTGTCCCAGCAGTCTAGGGTTTTATACAATGAGAATATCACCAATTCCCAAATATGGATTCATGCAACCTAATACCAAACCATGAGCTAAGTTAATTAGAAATAAAATGCATCTTTAATTTAAAAAAACAGAACTGCAGACAGTACTTCCAATGAGCACTTATAGTCTTATTCCTTAAAGCTCTATGGATTTCAAGTTGTTGATAAAGGCCAGGATGATAAAGATATACCACTTTCAAGTATACCACTATATCAAAATTGGCTGCTGCTATAATCAGGGAGTCCTACAGGGTTTATCTCTGTGAAAAAGCAGTAATTCAGAAATCTGGGGGAATGGCTAAACTACAAAAGGAAAGTTATTCTCAAGTCCTTTTGCACTTTTAAAGCATTAAATGTCATGAAATGCACCAATACGCCAACCACAAATCATGTTCATGTAGTCAATAAAGCATGCCCAAGAGTACCCATACAAAGCAATACTTGGACAGCCTGGTTCAATCTATCACGTGTACTCAAAAATATAACATGATATTTCTCTAATTCAGGCTTTTTCTTTCAGGAATGTTAGAAGCAACTAAGAACCTGCCTAAATTCCCTGTCCTCAGAGCCCAAATTAGCTCTCGCTACGATTAGAATAAAATAGTAATATTAGTATGCTAGCTTGAGAATGGCATGCAAATATCAAAGCTACATCTGTTGGCTTTCCAAAAAATGCCAAGAGATGACTAAAAGCTCTCAAGGCCTTGGGAGCCCACTTAGGCTTTCAGTTCTAGCATTTAGTTGGAGTACATTATAACCCTAGTCAAAATTTTTAGAGATTATAACCAAAAATTTTGTACAGTTGACCTGCCTCTGCTTAGGTTTCTGTCTACCCACATTTCACTTTCCATTTAATTCAATTCACATTATCCTGTTCTCCACCCAAAGCCAATACCCTCCTTCACCTTGGCTATTTGCCTCCAAGGTAGGACTGACCTGTTCTTTCTTTTGCTCTAATATATATTCCCTGCATATGCTGTATGTATTTCTACCAAAAATAAAGTCTTAGGAAATGCACAGGTCTGCTGTGCTCCCTAAGGGCAGGTCTCAGGCCCTGCTCGTCCTCCACACTGGGCACAATTCCTGATACAGTACAGAAAGCTGAGTCTGGTCAACAGAAGGAACACAGGAGCATCACTCTTTTTGGAGACTTCAGCTGAAGAAATCATAGTCCCTGAGGCCTGGGACAAGTAAGGGTGAGAAGCTAAGTTCAAAGGCAACTGAAATGGGAAGAAGTGTCCAGTGGGGACTTTTCCTGGGTAAAGTCAAAGCCTCTGGGGAAGGGGTGCCAAGGAATGGCTCATCTGGCCTTGAAGAACCTGGGAAGTTTCCTGCAGGAAGATGGGGGCAAGAGATGAATGCCCAGTGAACGTCCTGCCACAGTGAAGTCCATGAGCTATGAAAAAGGAGCCTGAGGCCCTTCACCTTGGGCCCTGCCATGATCAAGCCTGCTCGGGGTGGTGGGAACAAGGGGCCTGTGGAGTGACAGCTGTTGAAGACTCAGCTCTGGCCCTGTTGGCAGCACCTGGTCTTCATGTTAGGAAAGAGTGGTGGGACCAGGTTTCTTGTCTGGCTCCTAAACATGCTCTGAAGGCACTGAGGCCTGCACTTCCTGCCTTCTGCCCCTGGCCCACAAGTCCGCCCAGCTCATATCCATGTTCCTGGTCACACCGACCTACTGCCTGCCCCTCCTTGTAGAAGGCAGAGACTCCCTGAACGGGGAGCTGGGATTTACTTTTGATTGAATCCACTCAGGCCACCCAGGGAATGTGTCCCTGAATAAATGAAAAGTGATGGTGTAGATGCCAAAATCGGTATCTAAGTACCTTCTGACAGAGGCCCTTGTAGAAGGTACTATTTAGAGAGAAAGGGGAAGGAAGGGAGGACAGGTAGGTGGGAGAGGAGTAAAGAATAAGAATAGGAGGAAGGGGAAAAGGAAGAAAAGAAGAAAGGAAGGGAGGAAGAAAGGAAAAAGAAAGGAAAGAAAAGGAAAGAAAAAAAGGAGAAGAGGGGAAAAAGAGATAAGGAAGGAGAGAAAGAGGGAGGGAAGGAAGGAAAATTATTCCACCACATTCCCACCTAGTTTAATAAAAATACAGCCAGGCACATAAAGAAGCAGACACAGATTCCACACTGTGCTTCAAAGTTAAAAGAAAAAAAAAAACACGTGAGTCATCAGAAAAGTAAAATATGTTCTCAGCGATGCAAAAATATACCTCTGAAAACAGAAGAGCAGGATTTGAGAAGTGCCTGCCTCCCACTGCTGGGCTGAGATGGCCAGAAACTCATTTTCACAAAGAGTAACCTGCAAAACCATTCCTGCCTGGGCTCCTGCATCAGAAAACACCTATTAACCTCAGAAGGCTGAGCCGTGGGGAGTCCAATTCCAAGGTCAAGCATGGCAAAATAGCAATGTCTTCTCCACCAAGTGGAGGTGAATTCACATTTTGTGGATGCACCTTCAAATCTAAATCCCTGCCCCATGAGAACGCTAAAGGCTTGGGGATCCCCATGCATTTTCAGAAGTGGGACTTTGTGCCTTTCACCACCAGACAGGTGGGCCAGCGAGGAGCCACCTAGGAGAGGACAGTCTTCGGGCCCCTCTCCTAATGTATCCTAGAGCTGACACAGAGAACCTCGACACTTGCATTTGCAGAGCACTTGTTCCCCCACTTCCATGGAGGCCCTTGGCTGTCAGATGGTCATTGTCAAATGAACGTACTAACAGCAGGTATTTGACAAGCTACCTTGCACTCAGTGTCACTAAGTGCTGTACACAAACATGTTAGCGTTCACACAGTAATGCTCAAATGTAGGTAAGTAGTTTTAAGAGTTACTCTATTATAGCATATTTCTGCTAAAATAGAGAGCTTTTCTTTGTGCAGAAGTAAGAACTTGCAGTTAAGTACTTTATCCACTAAGGGGCATTATGATATCATATTAAACATGCCCAGATCTGGTCAGGTAAAGTATTTAGTAAAAAAGGCATAAGTTTATATATATATATATAGAGAGAGAGAGACAAAACAGAGGAATCAATTTCAACATCCTAAGTGTTTTTTATATGTTATTCTCCACAGTAGCAAAAAGTGTTTTAAGTCACAGTTGGAATCGCCTAGCTTACTTAATGTAGTAACTCAATTCCTGCTTGAAGGTCATTTCAAAGGCATTAGTCTTAGCCACTTTGCCAGAACTAGAGTCAAGATATTTGAGAAGGAAAAATTACTAGATTCAACCATTTGGCTTAGTAATCATGCTCTCCGGCCCATTCAACTAATTTTTTAAGCCTTGTTTTACACTGAGGAAAACATCTGTCTTGTAGCTGAATTAACTTTACTCCAGTTACAAAGTGTTATGAGAAAAAAGAAACATAAAAAACTTGAGAATGTATCACAGGGTTATCAAAACGAGTTTTTATAGTTCATTTTAACAAAAATTCCACTTAAAATTATATTGGGCCTGGAAAGTGTTGTGGAAATGAGAATGAAAGGTAGTTGGAAATCGTCTACTTGTGATCTGTACCCCTTAAGTTGTTTCCACGGAGGACACCCCGGCAGGAAACTTACAGTGCACAACAGAAGGCAGCAAAGACCCTCCGGAACTTCCCTGTTTAGATTGATCAACCAAGACCACAATTAAACCAAACAAACAAATGCACAAAGTTTATCTCCGAATTCACGTTGAAGCCCAGCCCTGTTCTGGATGACTCAGCCACGCTCTATCCTGATTTAAACTTTCCCCTGCAGCCGAGGTTCCCAGGCTGGTGTCTGTGGCCTCAGAGGCCTCTATGTTGGAAAGCTTTGACCTTCATCCTCTGAGGGTTGGCGAGCCTCACAGACAGCTCAGGCACTGTTTAGGCTCTGTCTTCGTTCCACTTGAAGACAGCAAACCGGTACTCAAGCACAGGCCTCGAGTGGCTCCTCAGTTTGAGCCGTCTGCAAAGCCAGCTCAGCAAAATCATCCCTGGGCCTCTGGAGCCCAGAGGAGGGCGGAAAACACCCAGACAAGGGAGCATGGAGACCCCCACTCACTGCCCACCCTCCAGCCGTATGGCCTTGGCAAGGCGCCATACCCCTTTCCGTGAATTCCTACTGAGGTCCAGCCCTCTGCCAGCTCTTTTTAAACCTCAAAACCCCTCTGCAAAGTTTCTTCAGGTAAGGAAATGGAGGCCCAGTGGGATTCTGGAACTTATCACGACCATGCCCTTCTGTGTGACTTCCTTTCATGGACTGTATCATGCTTGGAACAGGTCCCAGTCCTCTTATTCATGAAGGACCTCTGACAATAATTTCCAATCACGAAATGCAAAATGGCTTTCTTTTCTGTGAGTTTTCTCGGCTCTTGCTACTCTGAGCATGACCTGGGATCCTGAAGCACCAGCCTCCATCTGGGAGCTGGATAGAAATGCAGACACCCAGGCCTCACCTCCAAATCTGAGTCACCACTGTAATAATAGATGCCCTAAGTTTGGGAGCCACTGCTCTCCACTAAAGATCGGAAGCTCCAGGGTTAGGCCCCCTTTTCTTCCTGCATCTCATAAGCACAGAGAAGGTTGTTTTAGGACTGGCCACTAAATCTGGAGTTCCTCTCCCACGACTTAGTCTGCACTTTCTTTTATAAGCAGCCTCATTTATTGATCCCAGTTGGAGCAGACGGGAAGTTTAAAATGTAAGCAGGTGGGGCCAGGCTTGGTGCTAAACACTTTGCATACAGCACCTCAATCCTCGACCTGGGGCTGGGTGGCTGCAGCCTCTTCCTTCCTCCCATGACCAATATTCCAAGCAAGGAATCAGTCCCAGCCTTAGCTTTCTTGCTTGATGAAAGGATCAGACAGATGCTAGACCAGATGATCCCTCAGATCCCTCTACAAGTAAGCTGTATGAAATTCCCAAGGTACAATTCTCTTATAAATCTTTGTTATAACGGAAAATCTAGATTATAAAGTGCAACACAGAAGCAGAAAACAATCAGCTCGTTGTATGCAGCTATTAGTGAATCTGACCCTACTATTTTGTTGCCGCTGACCAGGCAGCAAAGTCTCTGAACTGATCCCAACAGTGCAGCCACTCGGGCTGCCCCGGGTGCAACCAGGGAGATGCAGAAGGCAGAGGCGGCAGGAGCCACCTTCCTCTCCCCACAGGCGGGTTGGCATGGTGACGCCCAGGACAGTCTTCACTTGATTCCTCCCTTCTCTGTCTCTCTATTATCACTGTGTGAGATCTTGCCCCAGAAGGATACAGAAATCCTGGGGCTGAGGTCTGATGTCACAGCAGAACAAGCCAGTCTTTGTCGGCCCTTCAAGGGGACGAGGCTGGCCAGGCTCGGGCCACACAGAGGAGGCCTGTGAGCTCAGCCTGGGAGCTCCCCCGCGGCCTGCTCCGTCCCTCACAGTGGCAGTGGGGACCCTGCACTTGCACGTCCCATGTTTGTGTCCTCCTCTGACTCCCGAGCTGAGCACAGCGGCGCAATCTGCTCCTGGGGCTCACAGGCATCTACACTGAGAAGGCTCTAAGCAGAACGTACTGCCCACACCAGCACCAAAAAACCCCTGCTGAACAATTCCCCCCTCCTCAGCTGGGTCCCCTGTCTCCCATCTATAATGGCATCTTCTCCCTAAGTCACCCTCTGTCAACTCCTCAGGCCGCTGACCCCCGTCCCAGGGTCCTGCTCCCATCGTGACTCTGGGCCTCCTCTGAGAAACCTTCTCGTTTAGAGAGCTTCCTTTCCCCTGGGTCCTAAGATGCTTTTCTTTGGGTGTTCTAAGGGCACAGGGAGTGTCACATCTGAGTGGTGTGACGTGTACTCACCGCTGGTGCTGACCCCAGCTTTGTAGCTCTGTAGTCTATGACCAGTTTTATACCTGGGGGATGCTCCATAAATAGTCATTAAAGGACTGAACCTATACCCTGCCCCAGAAGCTCACTTCTTTTTTTTTTTTTTTTTTTTGTAGAGACAGAGTCTCACTTTATCGCCCTGGGTAGAGTGCCGTGGCGTCACACTGCTCACAGCAACCTCCAGCTCTTGGGCTTAAGCGATTCTCTTGCCTCAGCCTCCCGAGTAGCT
>CAUYON010086942.1:0-20341 GCA_963573935.1 Arctocebus calabarensis
GGGAGGCTGAGGCAAGAGAATCGCTTGAGCCCAAGAGCTGGAGGTTGCTGTGAGCAGTGTGACGCCACGGCACTCTACCAAGGGTGATAAAGTGAGACTCTGTCTCTACAAAAAAAAAAAAACAAACAAAAAAAAGAAACATACGCTTTCAATAACTATGAAAATGTAGTGAAGGCTAGGTTAACCAGTTTGATGAAAATACTTCAAATGGTAGATAAAACCAGCACATTGTATCCATGATTGCATTAATGTACACAGCTATGCTTTAATTAAAAAAAAGAAAAAGAAACATATGCTTTTACTTGAAGAAAAAGATATATTTTTTTGAAACACTTTTATCACAAAGTATTTACTGAACAAAAATAATATGACAGTTGGGTGGTGCCTGTGGCTCAGTGAGTAGGGTGCCAGCCTCATATGCCGGAGGTGGCAGGTTCAAACCCAGCCCCAGCCAAAAACTGCAAAAAACAAACAAACAAAAAGGTTCAGAACTTGTGGCTCAACGGGCTAAGGCGTCAGCCACATACACCTGAACTGGCGGGTTCGAATCCAGCCCAGGCCTGCCAAACAACAAAGATGGCTGCAACCAAAAAATGGCCGGGCATTGTGGCGGGCGTCTGTAGTCCCATCTACTTAGGAGGCGGAGGCAAGAGACTCGCTTTAGCCCAGGAATTGGAGGTTGCTGTGAGCTGTGATGCCACAGCACTCTACCCAGGGTGACAGCTTGAGGCTCCGTCTCAAAAAAAATAAAATAAAAATAAAAATAATATGACAGTAAAAATGATACATATATGAAAGTGAGTGAAGATTTGCAGTTATAGAAAATGTGTATAGAGTGAGGGGCTCTTAAAAAAATAAAAACTTGACTTGACACCCATAGCTCAGCTGGCCACATACACCAGAGCTGGTGGGTTCAAACTTGGCCCTGGCCTACTAAACAACAACAACAACAACAACAAAAATAGCCGGGCATTGTGGTGGATGCCTGTAGTCCCAGCTACTTGGGAGGCTAAGGCAAGAGACTCGCTTAAGTCCAAGAGTTTGAGGTTGCTGTGAGCTGTGATGCCATGCCACTCTACCAAGGGTGATATAGTGTGACTGTCTCAAAAAATAAAAAAAATAAAAAATGAAATAAAAATGAAAACTGCCAATATAAAAAAGAAAATATGTATACAAAGAGACCAACGTTCAGTTATAAAGTTTCTATAAAACTTTAGCCATGGCACTTTAACACTCATCAAGAAGACATATTAAAAAGAAAATAAAGTGGCTTGGTACCCATAGCAGTGGTTATGGTGCCAGCCACATACATCGAGGTTGGCGGGTTCAAACCCAACCCAGGCCTGCTAAACAACAATGACAACTGCAACAGAAAATAGCCAGGTGTTGTGGTGGGCGCCTGTAGTCCCAGCTGCTTAGGAGGCTGAGGCAAGAGAATTGATTAAGCCCAGGAGTTGTAGGTTGCTGTGAGCTGTGATGCCATAGCTCTCAAACAAGGGCAACACAGTGAGACTTGGTTTCAAAAAAAACAAAAGAAAATAAAGTTATTTAATGTTCTTTGAAACCCATTTTCTGACTAATGCTTCTCACTATCTGTTTCCAGCTCAGGACAAGGGCCCACCAGAAGCTCAGAATTGCCTAAGGCCACACAACCCATTGAAGACAAGCCAATAATTAGTGCTCAGTCTGTTTCTCCCATGCCTAGATATGAGAAAAAGAAATTTAAACTTTTAAAAAATTTAAGTTTTATCCTCAGGTACCAAGAAAAGTTTGCCTTCTTTCTGAAGCTCTTGTTGGTAAATAATGCCTGTCCTGGACAGAAGAATTTAAGGGAAGTTGTCCAGATTTCACATTATTTTTCAGTAGCAAATGTTCGGCAATCATTTGCACAGATGATATCCAAAAAGCACCACTGGTCTTATGGCAACTTGTGGGAAGAATTTAAATTACAGATTATAATTTTTCCCTCCCTTATAAGACAGTAAAATTCATTAAAATTCTCTACAATTGCTTAGACCTGATGGGGAAGCACCAGATCACCTACCAAGTAGTTTCTCTTTCTTTCTTTTTTTTTTTTTTTTGTTACCCTTGGTAGGGTGCCATGGCATCCAGCTCACACCAACCTCAAACTCTTGGGCTCAAGTGATTCTCTTGCCTCAGCCTCCTAAGGAGCTGGGATTACAGGTGGCTGCCACAATGCTTGGCATTTTTTTTTTTTTGAAGAGAAAAAAGGTCTCACTCTGGCTCAGTCTGGTCTCAAACATCTGAGCTCACGCAATCCACCCGCCTCAGCCTCCCAGAGTGCTAGAATTACAGGCGTGAGCCACCATGACCGGCCAATAAAGGTAGTTGTTAAATAATGAAATCACTTGAGGTTGATTACTCATTACTCATGCCTGTAATCCTAGCACTCTGGGAGGCCAAGGCAGGTGGTCTTCCTAACTCAGGAGTTCTAGCCCAGCCTGAGCAAAAGTGAGACTCTATCTCTACTAAAAATAGAAAAACTGAAGCAAAGAGTATCTTGAGCCCAAGAATTGGAGGTTGCTGTGAGCTAGGATGATGCCACGGCACTCTACCCAGGGTGACAGCTTGTGAGACTCTGTCTCAAAAAACAAAAAAAAAACCCCCAAACCCAACTACCTTTATTGTTCACTCAATGCCTTCAGTGAGCTACAATTTCAAGAAGGGCTGCTTTTAAGTCAGGCTAGGCAGGAAGCTGTTTATCTAGGTATCAAAAAAAAGCTATGCAATGAGATAACAAAACAAATTATCTGATTTTCTTTTAAATGTTGTTCAAAACCTACACTGACAAGAGTACCAAGTTCTGTATCCATCCTCAGTCTTTGTTTTATCACTTTTTCAGAACAGGTTGCTATAATGAATACAAACTGTATTACTTCATTTTTAAATGGTTCTTTCACTTTAGTATTGTTGAAGATGGCTGAAAGGCAGCTATATCAAAAGATGAAATTAATCGTGCCTTCAATGGGGTATTTGTTTTATACCATAAAACCAAAACTTGTAGAATGAAATTGCCAAGTTTCAAAAAGAACAAGGATAAATAATCACATTTACTCTTTCTCATGACCTCAGGAACACAGAATAGCACAAATACTGACCAGTGATACAGTGAGAAAATGTTGACTATAAACTGTAACACTCTAATTATACCTTTTATATTTCTGCTTTTCTTTATTATAGTTTCAAGGTTCAACAGTATATCACTAAAATATGATGAAAATAAATCCAGTAAGAAAGCAATAAAGGGTAGAAAAAGTAACACGCATTAAAGATAACACTAAATTATCATAAAATAATTTCCTTCTAGCTTAACACAATGCTCTTGAAAAAATATAATAAAATACTGGTTGGTTTGATTACCTATTCTAAAATCATAAACATGAAATCTGATTTTACATATACCATATTCTATTCCCTACTTTTTTGATATATGGAAATCACCTAAGCTATAAAATGCTTCATATTTAATGTAGAGAAATGAGTTAACATCTAAAAGATTTTTATAGGCTGGCCCTGGTGGCTCACAAATGTAATCCTAACACTCTGGTAGCCCAAGAAGGGTAGAGTGCGTGACCTCAGAAGTTTGAGATCAGACTGAGCAAGAGCAAAATCCTGTCTCTACCAAAAATAAAAAAATTAGCCGAGCATTATGGAGGGCACCTGTAGTCCTAGCTATTCAGGAAGCTGAGGCATGAGGATCACTTGACCCCAACAGTGTGAGGTTATGGTGAGCTATGATGCCAAGGCATTCAACTCCAGAGCAACAAAGTAAGACTCTGTCTCAAAACAAAGAAAAAAAAGAGAAAAGAAAAAAAACCTTTATAAACTGAGGTTCTCTATAAATCAAAGAGATTATACTATCATCTCAATGACAAAGTGACAAATAGCACTGTTTTCTACTGATGATGCCTGAATGGAAATGAGAGCCTAATGGCATTTAGTGTGCTTTGCCCATGGAGTAAAGAACTCTCATCATTCAATTTTTTTTTTTTTTTTTTTTTTTTGGTAGAGACAGAGTTTCACCTTATAGCCCACGGTAGAGTGTCGTGGCATCACACAGCTCACAGCAACCTCCAACTCCTGGGCTTAGGCAATTCCCTTGCCTTAGTCTCTCGAGTAGCTGGGACTACAGGCGCCCGCCACAATGCTCAGCTATTTTTGTTGTTGTTGCAGTTTGGCTGAGGCCGGGTTTGAACCCGCCACCCTCAGTATATGGAGCCGGCGCCCTGCCCACTGAGCCACAGGGCCGCCCATCATTCAATTTTTTAACTCAGATAGTTATATTGTAGGAAAAAGCTACATTATGGTAAAGATTATTACATTTTAATAAATCAAGACCAAGCCACCAGAACTGGAATAACCACTGTGTATATAAAACAGTAAAAGCAAACCCCTTCTGGAGTTGGAGAAGGCATATACATTAGATTGCAGGAAGGTTATGAGTTATCAGAAAAATAATAAAGAAAAATAAACTGCATAGGATCCTATATTCATTTAGGAATATCCCCTTTAATGTCGAACTTCATGTACAAAGCTCTCTTCTGGATGTTGAGAGTATGTGGTGGGTTGGTAGTGATGGTAGCAAATTGGTGAGGGTAGGCCTGACTGATCTATACAAAGGAAACAGGCAGTAGACACATCCTAAGGAGACAGTAGAAGATGAGATCAGAGAAGTACTGGGGAGTCAGGGGCAGGATCATGTAAGGCCTTTTTTAGGCCTAAGAACACTGAACTGAATGAAATGAAGAGCCTTTAGAAGGTTCTGAGCAGGAATGACATAATTTACTTATATTTTAAAAGGATTGCTTTGACTACTATGTTGAAAACAGAGAGAGATAGGGGGTCAAGGACAGAAGCAGAGAAATCTTGTTGAAGGCTTTAAGTAAATTAGATGAAAGACATTGGTGACTTGGATCAGCGCTGGATATCATCAGATTCTAGATATTTGAAGACAACAGGATTTTCTGATGAGGAATCAAGGATGACTCCGAAGTTAGAATAGAGTGTAAATATCAGTGGAGATGGGTAAGTTGTATAGACCGAACATTCAGTTTTGGTCATGTTCACTTTGAGATGTCTATTACACACCCAAGCAGAGATATAAATAAGGCAGGCGGACTTAAGAATCTGGAGTCTGATTTGCATTTCCCTGATGATTAGTGATGTTTAACCTTTTACCATCTGTATGTCTTTTTTTGAGCAATGTTTTTAACTTTTGCATCGTTTGAGTACCTTATGTATTCTGGTATTAGTCTCATGCTGAATGAATAGTTTGCAAATACCCAAAGATTGCTCATAAAGTCACCACACACAGGGATAATAGGAAATTGTAACTAAATGTACATTTACAAAATATTCATTATAAAATTTTACAAAGAGGTGTCCAACATGTAGAGAATATTTAAAAATTTTTTATGAATATTTTGGATTTTCTCCCATTGAACAGACTTTCTTTCATTCTGTTGTGTTTCCTTTACTATACAGATTAGTTTAATATAGTTCCATTTGTCTATTTTTGTTTTTACCTATTTATTTATTTTGATTTCCCTCCACCTTTCTGCTATTTTTGTTTTTGTTCCCTGTGCTTTTGAGGTATTAGCCATAAAATCTTTGCCTAGGTCAATATCCCTGTGTTTTCTTCTAGGAGTTTTTAATATATAGTACAAAATAAGAGGCTTAGTTTCACTCTTTTTATACGAAAAACCAGTTTTCAGAGCACCATTTATTGAAGGAGGTGTCCTTTTCCCAGTGTATGCTCTTGGTGGCTTTGTTAAAAAACAGCTGGCTGTAAATAAATACATTTATCTCTCGATTCTCTATTCTATTCCATTGATTTGTTTTTATTCTAATAACATAACTATAGCCTTATTATATATTTTGAAGCCAGACAGTATGATACCTTCAGCTTTGTTCTTTTTGTTTAGGATTGCTTTGGCTATCTGGGACTTTTTGAGTCCATACAAATTATGGGATTTTTTTTCTATTCATGTGAAAAATGGCATTGGTATTTTGATAGGGAGTACACTCAATCTACAGATTTTGTTGGGTAGTATGGTCAATTAACAAATATTAATTCTTCTGGCTCGGTGCCTGTGGCTCAATGGGCTACGGCGCCAGCCATGTACACCTGAGCTGGCAGGTTCGAATCCAGCCCGGGCCTACCAGACAACAATGACAGCTGCAACCAAAAAAAAAAAAATGGCTGGGCGTCATGGCAAGCGTCTATAATCCCAGCTACATGGGAGGCGAAGGCAAGAGACTTGCTTGAGCCCAGGAATTGGAGGTTGCTATGAGCTGTGATGCCACAGCACTCTATCCAGGGTGACAGCTTGAGGCTCTGTCTCAAAAAAAAAAAAAACAACAATATTAATTCCTCTGATCCATGAGCATGAAATTTCTCTTCATTTGTTCAGGGTTATTTTAGGGCATGTTTTTGTGTGCTAATGAGAATGATCCAGTAGAGAACAAACCTTGATAATAATTAAGAATAGAGAGCTGCTGAAGTGATGCCCCCAAAGAAGTTGGAGGGCATAAGATATAGTGGAGAAACCAGTTTTAGATAGAAGCAAACACAACTGAGCTACAATAATAGGGAGAAGGCAGATACAGCGGTGCAAATTGGGAGGCAGGCACAATGGGGGCAGGAGTTTTTAAAAGGTCTCTTACTGCTTCAATTTTCTTATTTATTTATTTATTTATATTTATTTATTTTTGAGACAGCGCTTCAAGCTGTCACTCTGGATAGAATACCATGGCATCACAGCTCACAGCAACCTCCAATTCCTAGGCTCAAGCGAGTCTCTTACCTCCGCCTCCCAAGTAGCTGGGACTACAGGCACCCGCCACCACGCTGTTTTTTGGTTGCAGCCATCATTATTGTCTGGCGGGCCTGGTCTAGATTTGAACCTGCCAGCTCAGGTGTACATGGCTGGCGCCTTAGCCGCTTGAGCCACAGGCACCGAGCCACTGCTTTAATTTTCTTAGTTGAAGAAAATTGTATTTTAGGAACTCTAATAAATAACAACAACAACAAAAAGCAGAAACTACTGTTCTGCAATAATTTGTTTTACTTGATCCACTCATATTAAGTCATGGTGCTTTCTTCTAAAAATGCTCATCTGTTTTTACATATAACTAGGTAAGGAAAATCTAAGTAACTCCCAATAGTTTAACACCCACAAGGTTCACCAATAAACATATATAATAAAGAGGAAAGAGTGACACCAGTTAAGCAGGTTTATTTTATGCCCTGGTAGAAGGCTCATTTATATGATGATAAATCAGTTTCTTCAAGTTTTAGATTACAGAATACTGACCATCAATTTTTCCTCTACAGAAAAAGAAGAATGATAAAATTTCTTTTTAGAAATTAGAATATTTCTAAAAAATGAAATGCACTTTTGACACCAGGAGACTTTGACTTGGCTATGTGGAGAAACACAAGTTTTTCAAGAGTACTTACCAACAGTGGTCACAGGAGGCTGGGAAGGGTATTGGGAACTTGTTGTGGCAGGATATGAACCACCAGGTGGGTAAGAACAACCTGGGTAACCACTAAAAAAAAAAAAACAAAAATATTGAACATTAAGATGAACCAACATCATAGTATTTTTATTTATTTATTTTTTTGAGACAGAGTCTTCCTTTGTTGCCCTGAGGGCTGTGGTGTTATAGTTCATAGCAATCTCAAATGCTTGGGCTTAAGTGATCCTTGTGCCTCAGCCTCCTGAGTAGCTGGGATTATAGGCAGCCGCCACAACACATGGCTATTTTCAGTGTTGGGGTCTTGCTCTTGCTCAGGCTGGTTTAGAATTCCTGACCTCAAGCAATCCAACCACCTTGGGCTCCCAGAGTGCTAGGATTACAGGTGTGAGCCACCACACTCAGCCCCCAACACAACAGTATTTTTAAGAACGCCATTCAGGAAGTTAAGCTTGATAAATGATTTACCAGCTAATGAATTTATAGTTTTAGAGCTATGGGTATTTATTCAAGTAAAGTTCTGTGCAAATTCTATTAACTACACTGGATTTACCATGTCTATAAAGTAAATGTTTAAATGCTCTTGCTTAGTTCTGGTTACTTGATGGTCACTTTCACTAGCAATAGAAAACAAGAGTATTTCTAAGCATAATCCAACAGCATCAGAAGCAACAAATATTTGTGAGAGACCTTTTCTATTCTGATTTCCCAGTCTATAAAGAAATGATACTATTTAATTTTCATCTGTGGCTCATGGGTAACTTTTGCAAATCCCTAATCTGAAAATATTCCTCCTTAAGTAGTTAGTAAAAAAAAAACAACAACATATCCCTCTATGAATGTGTTATTCATATATATATATCAACTCCAGAAGGAACTTTCCTTAGAGGTTCCTCTCATTTCCTATCCATAAATATCATTTACAACATACCTGACAAATGGCATTTTCTCTACTGAACACCGACCATCATTTTGATATGACTTTTAAATAGTCCTAAATTTGCATTCTGGAAGATTACTCAGTATCTGAAAGCCTTCAAACTCTCAAATATTTGAAAACTTCTAACATTTTTCCTTCAGTTGTCTATTTTCCTCTGCTGACTAGTTTATCAGTGTTTTCCTTATAATACAGAAGAAACATAAAATAGGATCATTACTAGCACCTGTTAGTTGGATAATAAGTCTCAATTATTTCTACTTTAGCTATTACTGTTAGGTTTAGAATATTAGAAATTCTGATCATCATGTCTTCTACAAGTCCATTAACATTATTGAATAAAAAGAACTAGCCCATAGCCACAGAGCAAAAGCTTTTTCCAAGTTCATGATTGTCACAGGTCACTTCTGACACCACTTTTCAGGGCCCAGGACTGGCCAGGTCTCAGGCCTGGCATAACTAGGTTCCGGACACCGACCGCTAAGTTACCTTGCTCTGGTACAGTTTCTCTTAGGTGCCTGAGGGCTATTTACTTCAGCAGGAGAGAGAAATAGAGAGAGTCTTAGAGTAAAGCAGTCTTCTTAGAAAGATAGATCTTAGTCTTTAGTAGAGCTTGGTAATCTTCAGCAGAGAGACGCCGTGCTGGCGTTCTGCAGGCAGGAGAGGAGACAGAGTCAGAGTAATCGGTCTGTGATAGAATGCGCATGCTCCTTAACTGTCGTCTCCTCCAGCCTAATATAAGGCTAACTCGTGCCTCTCAACACCACAGGTGTAGAGACTTCCAATTCACCACTGCTCTCATCTCGCAAGCTCTCATGCTTGTTAGGAGAGCTAAATCCCTCTCCATGCCCTTTCTACCAAGGTGTTCCATTATTGAGCAAAACAGGTATTTCTTATAACTCTCACTCCTCCTAGCCATAGGGTATATGGGCTGCAACACATGGTCAATAGTTCTTTTTGAGTGTGGAGGTTCAAAGACTCCCTTATTTCTACTACCATTTTATCCTTTATAACTTGTCCCTAACGAAAAATTTTATAAATGACTTGCTGAAGATTCAAATTATCATGATACTCTCTTAAGAGTACAAAAGTAAAATCAAAAAGAAAAATGTTAAGGGCGGCTCCTGTGGCTCAGTGAGTAAGGCCCTGGGTCCATAAACCGAGTGTGGCGGGTTCAAACCCGGCCTGCACCAGGCCCAAACTGCAACAGAAAAATAGCTGGGTGTTGTGGCGGGTGCCTGTAGTCCCAGCTATTCAGGAGGCTTGAGACAAGAGACTTGCTTAAGCCCAAGAGCTGGAGGTTGCTGTGAGCTGTGACACCATAACACTCTACTGAGGGCAACAAAATATGAGACTCTGTCTCTAAAAAAAAAAAAGAAAGAAAAGAAAAAGAAAAATGTTAAAAGCATTTTTCTTCATGGGGACACATGCTGGAGGCTACTGAAAAGTACTTTTGTTTCCAATCTCTTTAGCAATCCATGCTGCAGTGTTGGAAGAAAACACTGTCAATCTTACTGAAATTCAGAATCTTCAGAATCTACCTTTTGAAAACTGGTAGAGCTGATTTCTTGAGTACCCCACCAATTTTGCATATCTTTTCAAAGACAATCTGTGGGCTCGGCGCCTGTGGCTCAAGGCACCAGCCAAGTACACCTGAGCTTGCAGGTTCGAATCCAGCCTGGACCGCCAAACAACAATGGTGGCTGCAACCAAAAAATGACGTTGTGGCGGATGCCTGTAGTCCCAGCTACTTGGGAGGCAGAGGCAGGAGACTCGCTTGAGTCCAGGAATTGGAGGTTGTTGTGAGCTGTAATGCCACGGCACTCTACCCAGGGTGACAGCTTGAGGCTCTGTCTCAAAAAAAACCAAAAAAAACCAAAAAAAACCAAACAAAGACAATCTGTGATCATATTGCTGACTTTTTCAGTAACTTGGTATAAAACTCTTCTAGGCCTACAGTTATTAGCTTCACAGAACAATTTATTTACTTTGTTCAATTTCTTTTTCATGATTATTCCCCATTTTTTCTTTTTCTTTTTTTAGGAGACAGAGCCTCAAGCTGTCACCCTGGATAGAGTGCTGTAGCATCACAGCTCACAGCAACCTCCAATTCCTGGGTTCAAGTGAGTCTCTTGCCTCCACCTCCCAAGTAGCTGGGACTACAGGCACCCGCCACAATGCCCGGCTGTTTTTTTGTTGCAGCCGTCATTGTTGTTTTGTTTGGCGGGCCCGGGCTGGATTCGAACCCACCAGCTGAGGTGTACGTGGCTGGCGCCTTAGCCCGTTGAACCACAGGCACCAAGCCTCCCCATCTTTTCTTAAGTTAAAAAATAATTGAGTCTGGCTTGGTACCTGTAGCACAATGGTTACAGTATTATCCACATACACCGAGGCTGGCAGGTTTGAACCCAGCCCAGGCCAGCTAAGCAACAATGACAACTGCAACAGAAAAACAGCCAGGGGCAGCGTCTGTGGCTCAGTGGGCAGGGCCCCATATACCGAGGGTGGCAGATTCAAACCCAGCCCCAGCCAAACTGCAACAACAACAACAAAATAGCCGTGCATTGTGGTGGGCGCCTGTAGTCCCAGCTACACGGGAGGCTGAGGCAGGAGAATTGCCTAGAGGTTGGTGTGAGATGTGACGCCATGGCACTCTACCAAGGGTGACAACCCCTGTCTCACAACCCCTCCCTCCCACCAAAATAAAAATAAAGTGTGTTTTTTTAAAGGCATAAAACTTTTTCCCTTTGGCTGAATACATTAGAGCTAATATTTCACTAACTTTTCAACTATCTACACTGAACATACAAAGTTCTCAAAGGGGAACTGAGAAAGCATTTCAAGGTCCAAAACTAATCAAGATCATTGTCATTACCAATACCCTTCCTTTCCTCTTTGTAAAGAAAATGGAGCTTCATTTCTCCAGGCTGAAGAAAAGTCCTTTCAAATTATGTGCACATACCATAAAATTCTACTAATAAATCAACTTTTACCTTCCGTTAAATTGCAACTAAATTTATTTTAATGCCCTAGGTTAGCAAATTATTCTGCTTCTAGATCTAATACAGAATTTCTAATATAATTATTCAAAAGATAATTTTTCATTACCTGGGATTAGGAGGGTATCCAGATGGATAGGCAGAGATTCCACTTTGCATGCCTGGCATGTAGGAAGCTAAAAACAATTTTTAAACATTTTAAAAGTAGTATGCACAATCCTGAGTAAGTTAGCTATTGAATAAGATATATATCACACTGTCAAACCACAGCAAAATTTCATACAGTAAAAGAATCCAAAGCTTAGCACCAAACAAAACAATTCTTCAATCGTTTAACGTGAGTCACAACACTCAGAACAATCCCAACAAGGAATAACTGGCAAACAGGTCAACCTGGTCAGCTCTGAAAGGTCTCAAGGACCCTATAACCTGACACAGGAGCTGGTTCAATCTGGAACTCTGGACCCTTTTGGTCCAAGGTCGTCTTCTTAGAAAGTGGCCTCTTTATTAAATCTTAGAAATCTTTTGATGTTTTTTTTAGAACTATGGTGACCAATCAGCCCAGTTGTTTTTTGTTGGTTTCTTTGAGAACTTTAAAAGACTTCAAATTACTATGAGAAATCCTACACAAGTCTGACACAATCTAGTCAGATTATCAAAAAAAAAAACCTAGAAACACTGAGGAAAAAAAGATTACAATCCAGCAAGCTTAAAGAAAGCTTTATATATTCTTCAAACAGAATCCTAATGGCATCAAACTAAGATTGGTGGTGCCAAGAGGCTAATCATCATAGAGGAAGAACATGAAAAGAAGTTAATTTTGACCTTAACTGGACTTCACTTGGAAAGTTTCAAGATGATTCAAGCGCATTACATTTATTATGTACTTTATTACTATTATTACATTGTAATATACAGGGTATCCATAAAGTTCATGTGCAATTTAAAATAGTGTCCAATTTAGAATAGCACATGAACTTTATCGGCATCCTGTATAATAATCATACGACTTACAATAATTATACAACTTACTATAATGCAGGATCAATGGGAGCTCTGGGCTTGTTTTCCTACAACTAGATGGTCCCAATGCTGACATCACCACCTCAGATCCTCAGGCATTAGATTCTCACAAGGTATGCACAATCCAGATACTTTGCATGCACAGTTTATGGTAGTAGGGTTTGCAGGTCCTGTGAGAATCTAATGCCAGCATTGATGTGACAGAAGCCAGAGCTCCTCTGGAGATGCAGGTGATGTGAATGATGTAAGTGATGGGGAGCAAATGTAAAAACAGATGAAACTTCGCTTGCCTGCTGCTCAACTCCTGCTGTGCAGCCTGGTTCCCAAAAGGCCACAAACCTACAACTGGTTTGTGGCCCAGAGGTTGGGCACTGTGGTAGTAGAGGACCGATATATGAAGGCCTGAAAGCTAGAGAGCTGGTGCCTTCTAAAGCACAGAATGATAGTGGGTGGGAGAAGTATACTTGGCTCAGATCAAAAAGGGCCTTAGAAACCTATACCAGAATTGCTGAGCATATATCAAAGTACCAGTGTTCACATTCTTCTCGTTAGGATGAATCTATAGATGTTATAAGTGAATTTCTGAAGTATAATGAAACTAGAATAATGTTCAATAATAATTCAGAAAGGTAAACCATCCTCAAAATATCACAATTGCTAGATTTCATAAAACGCTGCTTCTTCCCAGGCACAAAGCACAGTTGATCTTTATGGACAACCTTATAAAAAGATGAAGTCATTATTTAATGTCAGCAATATATACAATTATCACTCATCCCACTCCAGTTTCTCTTTCTCACATAAAAACCACCACCTTATACTTAATTATAAGCAATTTCCTCATAATTTAAGTAATTATGAGGAGACTACCTAAATTTTTGAAAAGGGTTGCTTTTATCCTAAGTGGTCACTGGCTATATTTCCGAAATCCTGAAAAGCTGAGTGGTGCCCGTAGCTCAAGTAGGTAGGGCGCCAGCCACACATACCGAGGCTGGCAGGTTTGAACCCAGCCCAGGCCAGCTAAAAACAACAATAATAACTGCAACAACAACAACAAAAAAAATAGTCAGGCAGTGTGGCAGGGGCCTGCAGTCCCAGCTACTTGGGAGGCTAAAGCAAGAGAATTGCTTAACCCCAAGAATCTGAGGTTGCTGTGAGCTATGATGCCACAGCACTCTACTCAGGGTGAAAGCTTATGACTATCTCAAAAAACAAAACAAATTAAAAAGAAACCTGAAAAGCTTGTAATTCTACCCAAACCTCCAAATATTAATTTTAGGTAACAACAGTGCCTTTGGATCCAAGACCATCAAGGAAGTATATAATAGGGTTAAATAATAATTTTAGAGCTACAATAAAATGGCATATACTACACACATGGGGTCACTGTGAGTATTAAATGAGAATGTTACATGAAGTACTTACTATGACTCATGATTACCACTCAATAAATGTTGATTTCTATCGTAAGTTGTTAAAAAATGAGGTATACGAAGTATAGGAGAAAAGGTCAAAAATGTTTTGAATAATAACAATACCAGTAGAAGTATATAACTTTTCAACTGTAAGATACTATTTAGGTATACATCCAAATTTCTGGATTATTCCTTGGCGTATTGGAGGGGGTTGGAGTTTAAGCCTTTATTTCTTCACAGTTATATAAGAATTGTCTAAATGTATGAAACTGGGATGGATGGCTAATCAATTGGTCTCTTTCAGTAATTTACTTAAATTAGCTCTAGAGTATTTAATATGACTTACAATGAGTACAAAATTGAACTCTAATAGTGACAACAGTGTGATCTCCTTTTAGAATATATATATATATATAAAATACACACACACACACAAACGTATTTATTTTTTTTGAGACAGAGCCTAAAGCTGTTGCCCTGGGTACAGTGCTGTGGCATCATAGCTCAAAGCAACCTCCAACTCCTGGGCTTAAGGGATTCTCTTGCCTCAGCCTTCCAAGTAGCTGGGACTACAGGTGCCTGCCACAACACCTGACTATTTTTTGTTGTAGCTGTAGTTGTTTGGCAGGCCTGGCTGGATTCGAACTTGCCAGCTCTGGTGTATATGGCTGGCACCTTAGCTGCTTAAGCTACAGGAGCCAAGCCTCTTTTTAGAATATTGTATTCCAATGTTAATGTAAAATTGGTGGAAATTTAGAAAAAAATGTTGCTTAGGAGACTACCTAAATTTTTGAAAAGGGTTACTTTTATCCTAAGTGGTCACTGGCTATATTATCTGAGCAAACAAAAGTAATGAGACTGGGAAATATCTGACATTTCAAACTTAAGTAAGATTCTATACTCTTGGACACTAGAGTCAACAGAATTTAGTAAGATGAAGATGAATTTCTATCCCAAAAGAAATCACCAGAGTTTTTATTAAAAGAGATGCTGATCCAAAAATCAAACTTGTCCTGGGAAGGTAGGAAAGGAAAGAGAAGTAGGTTCAAAAAGTTCTTTTTGCTAGATTCCCATTCAGCTTGTAAGTCCAGATGTTTCTTAACAAAGAATGGGTTTAAAAAATAATAGCATAATTTTTTTTCTTTCTTTTTTGTAGTTTTTGGCCCAGGCTGGGTCTGAACCCACCACCTCCAGTATATGGGGCCCTACTCCTTGAGCCACAGGTGCTGCCCAGGACTAGCACAATTTTCAGCAGAAGAAATATGAAAGCTCACATAATTTATTTTATAAGATAAATGTTTAGTTAATTATAGTCTTAAATACAATTTATAGGAAAAAACACAGCTCAAAACACAATAAAATCAATACAGATTTAGGAAAGTCAAAACAAATAAGTACAACCAACTCTTAATTATTTAGGGTGATTTTAAAGTATCAGTAAGAATTACTCAAAAATACAGAAGTAACATATACCAATTAGGGGAGAATTGATATTATCCCCATTCTCCCACCACTCAACACAAGGTAAAGTCATGAATTGGCTGTACTAAAGAGAAGAAAGCTAAGAGCTAGATGTCTAATATTCTGGTGTACACCCAGAATAGCTGAATGTGAATGATTTAGTCAATCTTACAATTAATCCTTATTTACAACATTGATCCTGGAGCTGCACAGGGAAAGGAAAGGTCAGATGACCATTTGTATTATATCAGCTTCCAAAGTAATCAAATATGGCTATTCTGCAACACATATAATTTCAAAAATTCTAGCTCTATTCCAGCATTCTTTCTTCTCTATTTTAGAATCCAACACACCCACACTTAGATTTCTACCCACAAATGGAAGCCCAAATGCCAGTTTTTGGTGGAGATCTGTACATGCAGATGAGGGGCCTCAGAATGCCTCCAAAAAATTCACTAACTTGATAAGCTAAAAAGCAAAGGGAAGTCATTAAAAATAATTTTTATAAGACTTTTTTTGTATGAGCTTAAAAATAAAATCTTGATTCTACTTACTATTTGGTGGCCCTGTTGCTTGATACGGTGGATAGGATGCTGAAATAGTGGGACGAGAAAAGACTGGAGGTTCTTCTCCAAATACCACAATCATGACCTGAATAAGTCCCAGTAAGTCTGACTGTGGCTAGAAAATGAAAACAAATTCAAGTCAGCTACATAATCATTTTTCAGCAAAAGGAAAAAGTATGGCCATTTCTTATCAGTTTTCAACTAGCCTGACAATATTCTTTGCAAGACCTCAAATATAAAAATTCCATTTAATAAGTTTATTTTAATAAAATTAGGTAGTTTTACCCTTGATTGCACTAATGTATGCAGCTATGATTTAATAATAAAATTAAATTTAAAAAATTAGATGGTTTTAATCATTATTTGCAGCATGTATAGAAAAAAAGCACTAGTCGAAGTATATTGCAAAATGCAGATAGTAGTGTCCTTTCTTTGACACTACAGAGCTAACCCAAACCTGTATTTTTGCCAATGGACAATTTAAATGTACTGGCACAAATGCAAGGATGGATAGAAGCAGCAGTCACAATATTATTTAAGTCTTTTATTTTTATTTTTTTGAGACAGGGTCTCACTGTTGCCTGGACTAGAATACAATGGCATCATCATAGCTCACCACAGACTCAAACTCCTGGGCTCAAATGATCCTCCTGCCTCAGCCTCCTAAATAACTGGGACTACAGGCATGTGCCACCTTGTCCAGCTCTTGGACTCTGGGCCTCAAGTAATCCTCCACGTTGGCCACCCATAATGCCAATTACAGGTTTTAGCCACCACAACTGGCACAATAATTTAAAACTATATGCCATGAAATGTTATAGAGCATCTATACATTTATCTTCCTCTAGCAAGGCTTCACCCTATCCTGTGGCAGACAGATATAGGACTGAGCTGACTCAAGGCTGAGTTTTTATAATGCTCATTAGTCCTTCTGAGTTCCCCCCTCTTAAGATGTATTCTTTCACTAGTGCCAAGTAAGATCTTAAGATGTTTACTTTTACCCCTTCTTGATAAGACTCTGAATACCACTTGACTCTTCAACCTAAGACTGCTGGAAAATTGGCTGTTTCTGCTTAGCATTTTAGCAGCTTGTCTTTGAAGCTTAGGAATCCGGAATCACATCTTCTTTTTTTTTTTTTGGAGACAGAGTTTCATTATGTCACTCTTGGTAGAGTGCCATGGTATCAAGCTCATAGCAACCTCCAATTCTTGGGCTTAAGCAATTCTCTTGCCTCAGCCTCCTAAGTAGCTGGGACTACAGGTGCCCGCCACAACACCCAGCTATTTTTTGGTTGTAGTTGTCATTGTTATTTAGCTGGCCTGGGCTGGGTTCGAACCCACCATCCTTGGTGCATGTGGCTAGCGCTGTAACCACTGTGCTATGGGCACCGAGCAAAATCCAGCATCTCTTTTAATGGAGAGAAACTCAGGGCATATAACATAATTCTTTGCAGCTTCCTTTTCTCCTAAATCTTGGATCTTAAAGTCTTGGCTACCTTGGTAGGTAGAATAGTCACTTCTGTCTTTTCAGTGCTGTGAAATTACTAGAAACTCTGTGGGGTTTTCTGCCCCTCAGCCCAGATTCTTTGTCTCTCATCCTGTATCAAAAAATCAGTAAATACTCCTAGAGAAAAAGTTTTTGGCAGAATGTTGCCACATTTTCTTTATAGAATCTTGGCCCTTCAAGTCTTGATTCCCTCAGCAGCTCCCCAAAGCCTACCAACAGGTATTGTTTGTTGCTTTTTAGCCATTTTCTCTAGCTTTTCTAGTTATTTTCGGTAGGAATGCTAGTTTGCCACCGTAGATCATCAGAGGCAGAACAGAAGTTCCCTACTACTATTATTATTATTATTATTTGCAGTTTTTGGCTGGGGCTGGGCCTAAACCCGCCACCTCTGGCATATGGGACTGGTGTCCTACTCCTTTGAGCCACAGGTGCCACCAAGACTATGTCTCTACAAAAAAAGAAAAAAAACCCTGTGGTAAAAGAGCACAGATTCCATTGATATGGAGTTTGTGCAGTGAGATAAAGCATGCATAGAAGTCTCTATGTGGTGTGGCATTATTTCTGGGTTTTAAAAGAACTGTAATGAAGCAATTCCATTAGAAACACAGGATCTAAAAAATTATAGGATAAATGTTCGCTGATCTGGTTGTACTAGTTTTTTTTTTTTGAGACAGAGCCTTAAGCTGTCACCCTTGGTAGAGTGCCGTGACATCACAGCTCACAGCAACCTCCAATTCCTGGGCTCGAGCGAGTCTCCTGCCTCTGCCTCCCAAGTAGCTGGGACCACAGGCGCCCACCACAACGCCCGGCCATTTCTTGGTTGCAGCCGTCATGTTGTTTGGCAGGCCCTGGGGTTGGATTTGAACCCGCCAGCTCAGGTGTACGTGGCTGGCGCCTTAGCCCGTTGAGCCACAGGCGCCGAGCCTTTTTTTTTTTTTTTTTTTGATACTACAAGCGCCCACCACAATGCCCAGCTATTATTATTATTATTATTTTTTAACACTTTATTTTATCTGTTGTTGTTGCAGTTTGGCTGGTGCTGGGCTTGAACCCGCCACCCTTGGTATATGGGGCCGGCGCCCGACTCACTGAGCCACAGGCGCTGCCCCCCAGCTATTATTTTTTATTGTTGTTGCAGTTATTGTTTAGCAGGCCTGGGCCAGGTTCAAACCCGCCTGCCTCAGTGTATATGGCTGGTGTCCTACCCACTGTGTTTTTTTTAAATACTCATGTCCCTGAAAAGACATATTGGTATATTTGGATATTCTTTACAACAGTATAATAACAAAAAAACTGAAGGGTGCTTATTTTAGCAGTATATACACTATAATTAGAACCATATAGAGATTAGCATGGACCCCTGTGCAAGGGTAACACAAATCCAATAATTGTTCCATATTTTTTACTACTCAGACATAGAGAAATGAACTCATGTCTTTTGTAGCAATTTGGATAGAACTGGAGACCATTATCCTAAATGAAGTATCTCAAGAATGGAAAAACAAACACCATGTACTCTTTAATAATTTAGAACTAATCAATGGGCACACACAGTCAGAGAGAGAAGTTAAAATTATTGGAAATCAGCCAGGTGAGGTGGTTCACACCTGTACTCCTAGCACTCTGGGAGGCTGAGGCAGGAAGATTACTTGAGCTCAGGAGTTCAAGACCAACCTGAGCAAGAGTAAGACCCCCGTCTCTACTAATAGAAAAATTGACGGGGCATCATGGTGGGCACCTATAATCCCAGCTGCTTGGGAGGATAAGGCAGGAGGAGTGCTTGAGTCCAGGAGTTTGTGGTTGGTGTGAGCTGGGTTGACACCATAGCACTTTAGCCAGGGTGACAAAAAACATAACACTGGGGCAGCACCTGTGGCTCAGTGAGTAGGGCGCTGGCCCCATGTACCAAGGGTGGGGGGTTTGAGCCCGGCCCCGGCCAAACTACAACAACAACAACAACAACAAATAGCCAGGCGTTGTGGTGGGCGCCTGTAGTCCCAGCTACTCGGGAGGCTGAGGCAAGAGAATCGCCTAAGCCCGAGAGCTGGAGGTTGCTGTGACCTGTGATGCCATAGCACTCTACAGAGGGCAACAAAGTGAGACTCTGTCTCAAAAAAAAATAAAAAATGACACTGGAAATCAAGAATCAAGGAGAGAGGGAGGAGCAAAAAACTACTTACCAGGTACAATGAACACTATTCAGGTGATAGGCACACTAATAGGCTTGACTTAAGCATTATAAAAGCTAGCGATGTGGGGCGGTACCTGTGGCTCAGGGGCTAGGGCACCGGGGGTGGCGGGTTCAAACCCAGTCCCAGCCAAACTGCAACAAAAAAAATAGCTGGGCGTTGTACTAGGCGCCTATAGTACCAGCTACTTGGGAGGCTGAGGCAAGAGAATTACTTAAGCCCAAGAGTTTGAGGTTGCTGTGAGCTGTGACGCCACAGCACTCTACTGAGGGTGACATAGTGAAACTGTCTCCAAAAAAAAAATTAATTAAATTAAATATAAAAACCTGGGGTGGGAGGTGGTGACTCACACCTGTAATCTTAGCACTCTGGGAGGCCAAGGCAGGTGGATTGCTTGAGCTCAGGAATTTCAGACCAGACCAAGCAGCATTGAAATCCCCATTTCTACTAAAAATAGAAAATCTAGCCGGGCATTGTTGGGGCACTTGTAGTCTCAGCTACTCAGGAGGCTGAGGCAAGAGGATCACTTGAGCCGTAGTTTGAGGTTGCTGTGATCTATGACGATGCCATGGCATGCAACCCCAGGGTGACAGAGTGAGACTCAAAAAAACCCAAACCCCGCCTCCCAGGGTGGCGCATGTGGTTCAAAGGAGCAGGGCGCCAGCCCCATATACCAGAGGTGTCAGGTTCAAACCCAGCCCCAGCAAAAACTGCAAAAAAAAAAAAAAAAAAACCACAAAA
>CAUYON010086944.1:0-28209 GCA_963573935.1 Arctocebus calabarensis
CCTGATTGACATAACATTCATGAGATTTTCTCAATTACTATGTGAAAACATTTTTGATCCATATTTAGAAGTTTTCTCCTGACTCTTCAAATATGTACCATACATACATTTTTTTGAAAAAAAAATAGGACAAAGGGTCAAAGTATTTTCAAAGGAGATTGTACCAATTAACACCCTTATTGACAGTGTAGAGAGCTTTAGTTCCTCCACATTCTTGCCACGTTTTGAGAGGCTTTTTTTCTTTTTCTATCATTTGATACATTCCTATTAGAATGTGTGTAGTAGAATGTCATTGCAGTTTTCATGTGAATTTCTCCAACAACTATGTTGAGAATCCTATGATGTGCTCATTTGAAATCTATATTATCTATTTTGGTCATGTTCAGATCTTTCAATGTTTCATACATTTTGTTCATTTTTTGGTTATTTCATATAGAAGAGTAAATCCTGTTCCTGTTATTCCATCATGGCACATAAAGAACTTGGCCTACTGGTATGTACATGAGGTACATGTCCAATCTATGAAAAGTAGTCAGTTTAAGAAGGTGGTCAATGTAGAGAGGTGGTCAGCTATGGAGGTTCTACCTTATTTGCCAATCATCCTGTTAAATTTCTTTAGAGCTCATTTTTACCAATCAGTCAATGTATTTTAGGTAAAACTAACCCAGGGGTTCCTTATCAAAATTGCTCCAAGTCATATTGGAATAAAAGCATGTAACTGGGAAGCAGGGACTACTAGTCATCTCAAGGTGTGTCTGCTACTCTTGGGACAGTGAATAATAGGCTTTTTTATATCAAGAATGTCTTTCAAAAAATTGATTCATTTGGGCCAAAATATAAGCAACAAATATTACTTTAAATCAAAAGTCTCATCTAAAAAGGAAAAAAGAATTGTTTTGTTGGTGTCAATGAATGGAGGTGCCAAATTGTCTCTAAGCTACAGTTTTTTTCATAATTCCTAGGTCTGGTCTTTGGCCATTAACTTAGCCTCTTAGGCCACTTATAAAGGCCCTGGAAGTACCTTTCCACAAAAGTTTTTTTTTACTCAAACACTTTGTTTACTGGTTTTCGCTATGGTCACAAGCAAAAGAAGAAGTTTTTACTCCTTAGATTGGATCTTCCCTGGTGTCTGATTCAGAAGGGGAATCTTTGATTATCTGGCTAAGAGAAAAGTGAAGTTCACTCTGAGGAGTTGGACAAGGTCCTTCCATTTGGGGCTTCCTTGGCCTTGGGTTGTAACACAATAACATGGCTTTATGGCAGTGATGGTGGAGAATTGTTGGGTTTGCATTAAAGCAATCTTTGGCTACATTAATAAAAATTAAGTGGCAGGCAGTGCCTGTGGCTCAGTGGGTAGGGCGCTGGCCCCATACACCAAGGGCGATGGGTTTGAACCCACCCCAGCCAAACTGCAACAACAAAAAAAAAAAGAAGAAGAAGAAGAAAGAAACAGCTGGGGGTTGTGGCAGGCACCTGTAGTCCCAGCTACTCAGGAGGCTGAGGCAAGAGAATTGCCTAAGCCCAGGAGCTGGAGGTTGCTGTGAGTTATAACATCATGGCACTCTACCAAGGGCGATAAAGTGAGACTTTGTCTCAAAAAAAAAAAAAAAGTTAAGTGGCAAAACTAAGGGATATAAAAGATTTTGCTATTGTATGAAGTGATTAAAAAAATCACTAGAGTTGTCTTCTCATAGTACCATTTTAAAAAGGATTTGTCACTTTTCAAAATGAGGAGCATAAGTCCTCCTAGTTAAGATTCTGCATTTAACTTGCCCAATAGCAAGTAAACAAATTGGAGAGGAAGCAGGTAGCAAAGATGAGTGACATGACATCACCACACAAAGTTTCAGGGTACCCGTCAAAGGATATAATCATTAGAGTATATAGACAGCTTATAGAATGGGAGAAAATATTCACAAACTGTGCATCTGACAAAGGACTTATCTCCAAGATCCATAAGGAACTCAAACAAACTATAAATAAAAAAAACAAATAATGCCATTCAAAAGTGACAAAAGACATGAATGGACTCTTCTAATCTTTTAAATTTTCTGATTGTATAACACACAAATGAACCACCTAGGCCAGGCATTTTCTTCATGAAAATGTTTTTAACTACAAATTTGTTTTCTCTAGTAAATGCAGAGCAAATTTTAAGGTTGTTTGTTTCTTTCTGTGCAAGGTTTGAGGAATTTGTCCATTTCATATAGGTTGACAAATTTATTGGCATAAAGTTATTTATAACATTCAACTTGTTATCCTTTTAATATGTTAGGCTCTGGGATATTACCTCCCTCATTCTCAAAATGGGTAATTTCAGCCAATATTATTTAATTTAAAACTGACTTTTTCTATTATTTTCCTGTTTTCTATTTCATGATTTCCTTTCTGATGTTAATCTCACTCTTTCTCTGCTTAGTTGGGTTTAATTTGCTTTTATTTTTCCCAGTTCTTTAAGTTAAGATAATTAATTTAAGACCTTTCTTTTCAAATATAGGCACTTAGTACTATGAATTTCTTTCCAAGTACTGCTTTGTGGCCTCCCATGTGGGGGTATATTATTTTTAAATTTTCATTCAACTCAATATACTTTATAATTTCCCTTTTTCATTTCTTCTTTGACTCATGAGTTACTTGGGAGCGTTACTTATTTCTACATTTTTGTAAGTTTCCCAGAAATCTGTCTTAATTGATTTCTAATTTAATTTTTTGTTGTCAGAAAACAGTTTGTATACTTGGAAACATTTGAAATTTAATAAAACTTATTTTATAGCCCAGAGTATTGTCCAGCTTGGTATTCTCTATGCACTTGGTATGCACTTTTTTAAACAGAATGTATTCTGTTGTTGAGTAGAATGTTGTATACAATGAGGTCAAGTCGATTTATTGTGTAGTTCATGTTTCTTATACCCATATTAATTTTCTGCTTGTTTGTTATATCAGTTATTGAGATTTTCATCTATTATTGTGGATTTTGTCTTCTATATCCTTGAAATTCTATCCATTTTTGCTTCATGGATTTGAAGCTCTGCCACAAGGTCAAAAACATTTAGGTTTGTGAATGACCTTACAGATGACTCCTTTATTGTTATGAAATAGTCTCTGCTCTGTAATCTACTGTGCCTAATGTAATAGTCACTCTACTCTTGTTTATAGTTTTTGGCTAGTTTTTAGCATAATAAAATTGTTTCTACCCTTTTTGTCTTAGACTATTTGTATCTTTGTATTTAAAGTGAATTTATTTTGAACAGCATTTAGTTATGTCTTGCTCTTTTTATTGAGTATGACAATCTCTTACATTTAATTGGCTATCATTAGTAGTTGAATTTAAGTCCATCCTTTTGCTGTCTGTTTTCTATTTATCCCATCTGTTCTTTGTTCCCTTTCCTTCATTTTCTGACCTTAATGGAAGGGGAATTATTTCAATTTTTTGTTTCTACTTCATTTCCTTTTTTCATTTATTAGGTATAGTGCTCTCTGTTTTATTATTTTAGCAATTAACTTCACATCTTTAAATTATCATAGTCTACCTTCAAGTGCTAAGACATCCACTTCAGGCCGTATAAGCACTTTACAATAGCCTACTTCAATTTCCCCCTTGCTGGCTTTTATGACAATGTTGTCATACATTTTCCATTGTGGATGGTGGGAACAGGCACTATTCCCAGCCTGTGTGAGCAGAAGGTACTTTTATCTCTAATCTTTTCAAGTAGTTCTTTCCTTAGCCTTGGGTGGTTTCCTTATACTTTTGCACTGATCAGTAGTCTGCTGAATAGTCAAGGGGGACCCTCCACAGATCTATGGGGCTTTCTTTTCGTGCAGATCTCTCCTCTCCTCAGTCACCTATCCTGCAAACTCAGCTATCTTGATCTCCCTGGTGGCTTTATCTCCTTAACTCAAGCAGACTTTCAGGTTTCCTCTTCTTTCTCCCTGCTCTGTGGTCTGGAAATCCTCTCTAGATAGTTAGCTGGAGGTCACCTCATTTACTTTCTGTCTATTATAATACTTTCAAAGACTTTGCTGTTTTTTATTTATTCAGTCAGTGGGTCCTTATTCCTAAATCTGGTCCTTCTTACTTTATAACCCTGAAGGAAGCAGTATAGTATCCAAATGGAAACTTTTTGAAATAAAAAATGCCATCATTAAAATTCATATTAAAGATCAGATTATATGTGGTTGAATAGAGAATTAGTTGTCTAAACTGGATTTGGTGGCTCACACCTATAATCCTAGCACGTGGGGAAGCTGAGGCAGTGGATTGCTTGAGTTTAGGAGTTCCAGACCAGCCTGAGCAAGAATGAGACCCCCATCTCTCCTACTAATAATAGCAAAGCTAGCTGGCCTTGTAGTAGGCACCTGTAGTCCCAGCTGCTTAGGAAACTGAAGCAAGAGGATCACTTGAGCCCAAGAGTCGAGGTTGCTGTGAGGTCTGATGCCACAGCACTCAGGGAGAAAAACAAACAAAACAAAGATAATTTGTTATCTAGAAACTAGATCTAAGGAAAATACCCACATGCAGCACAGAAATATGAAAATATTGGCAATATAAAAGACCTTTTATTTAAAAAGGTAAAAAATATTTTTTTTCTTTTTTATTGTTTGGGATTCATTGAGGGTACAAAGAATTAAGTTACATTGATTGCATTTGTTAGGTACAGTCCCTCTTATAATTGTGACCTGCCCCCAGGGGGTGTGCCATACGCCATAACACCCCCGTCCCATCTCCTTCTCACCTCCTCTCTCCCTGCTCCCTCCTTCCCTTACCCCTACCTTGTATTAGATCATCTACTGCCTTCATACTAGAATTGAGTACATTGGATTCTTGCTTCTCCATTCTTGTGATGCTTTACCAAGAAGAAGGTGTTCCAACTCAATCTAAGTTAATATAAAAAAAGGTAAAAAATTTTGAGGACAAAATGAGAAAGTGCAACATTTACCTAATAGGAGTCCCAGAGAGAAACTAAAGAAATATAATACTAGAAAAATAAAAAATTAAGATTGATGGAATACATAAATTCTCAGATTGATAAAGTTTCCAAACAGGATAGAAATACCCACATGTAACACAGTTATAAAACACAGAACACCAAAAATAAGAAAACCACAACAGATAACAGAAACCAAAGAAGGAAGATAGAGTGGTCACCAAAAATGTTTATCCTGATGATACATTTCTCCATAATAACAGAGGACTGGTGTAATATGATAAAATATCCAAGGGAACAATCCACTCTTAATCTAAAAGTCTACACTCAGGTAAATATCATTCAAAAATAAGGGCAAAATAATGACATTTTCAGACAAAAACTAGAAGAATCTACCACTCAAGATTTTTTTTTGTGAATGAACTAAGTATATAATTTATGATAAAAAAATTAAATCCAGAAAGAAGAAGTGAAATTAGGAAACAATAGAATTTGAATTAATATGACAAAATGTAAAATTGATCTTTTTTTTTTTTTTAATTTATTTTGCAGTTTTTAGCCTGGGACTGGGTTTGAACCTGCCACCTCTGGCATATGGGTCCAGCACCCTACTCACTGAGCCACAGGTGCTGCCTAAATTCTGTTTGATCTTGATGGTGGATACGTGGGTGTCTAAAATGCTTTCCATGCTTTTTGTAAGTTCAAAATATTTTAATGTAAAAAGAACCCCAGAGAGTATGGTATAATGGAAGCCAAGCTAGGATGGCATTACTATGTAAAATGCTGCTGAAAAGTAAAGTAGGATGAGGACAGAAAATTATTTATGGTTTTGCAGGATGCAACCCATTGGTAAGCTTGACAAGAGCAGGCCAGTCGCCTAGTAGAGGCTAAACCCACACCTCAGTCTATGTCTGAAGCATAGTGACAAGTCAGGCAGAAGAGCTGTGACGGGTCTTCTGAGCATTGCTGCTGACCAGAATTATCAGAACTTCTTTGTATAATATACAAATGTAAACTGACCTCACCATTTATAACTCCTCAAGTTTATCCACCTGGGACAACCTGTCTATAGCTAGCCTGTGTTTCCTCTTTGCCTAACGGACAATCCTTGAACTGCATAACTTATCAGGGTAGGATTTGGCTCTTGCTCACCCACAGAGGGTTACTGCAGACTCTCACATATAAATTGATCTCCTGGGCTTGAATGCACTTGCCTGCTCAGACTTATCTAGCTCTTTTGAATTTCTGGATGCCCATTTTGGTCTTCACCTTACCTGCCTTAACCCTTCGGTCTCTTTAGCCATCCTGACTCTCCTGGCATTAGATTTGGCTCTCCCCATGATCCATTATATTCAATTCTGTTTTCTTTTTTAGACAGAACCTACCTTCCTGCTTATGATACCTTTCCCAAATAGACTATATTCCACATATGTTTTGGGTTTTCCAGAGTCCCAAACCTAATGTTACTGGCACATTTACATTCTGGCTATTTGTTCAGCCTATTGTTTAATATCTACAATAACAGAGAGCTCCCTTAAAGGTATCATGCTGCACTTGATACAACTCTGGTTGATACGATATTCTTTTTCATTTTGAGACAAAAAAAAATCTTCCTCTCTACACTTCTCGTGCACTGATCCTAAGCTAGGCTGCAGAATGACAACAATCCCAATATTTCAAAGTAGGGTGTTACCAGTTGCCTGGAACTGTCAATTTCAAACCAGAGCTCCAACACTTGAGCTACCCCTCTGAGCCTCAATTAACTCATTTTTAAATTGAGGATAATAATTGGGCCTATTGAATAGATTATGTAAAGGTCACATAAAATAGTTCATGTAAGATGAGCAGCATGGCACAGGGCATAAGTGCTCTGAAAATGCTAGCTGTAGTAAGCATCAAAGAAAACACACTTTCTCCTGCAGCATCCTCCTTCCCTTCAGTAGCGCCTGGTCCTTCTGAATTCTTAACTGAGGGAAATTGCAGGGGTGGGGGGTACTTTGCCAGCTTCACTAAAGCCCAGAACTTGGCAGGAAGTGTCCAAACTGCATCAATATTGAGGAGAGTAGAGGCCCTGAGGTGCTCCCAGAGCACAACCACTGGGCCCGCCCTTAAAGCTTACTCTGTTCTGTCCTGTCAGTGCTCACCATTTCCCAGGCACTGGAGTAGTCCACTGTGCTGTGACGAGGGCTCTTGTCAAACCTCATAGCACTTTGTGGTTCTCAAAAGCTTTTCATGTCCATAGCAATGCAATGAGAATGGTATCTCCTTCCCGTTTTACAAATGAGAAAAATCAAGGTTCAGACAAATGAAGGAACTTGACCAGACTCATAAAGGACAGAAGTAATTACCTTCTATTGAGTGCCAACTCTGTGCTAGGTATTTGACCAGATGATGCTGCATATGTTACCACATTTTATTTAAAAAAAAAAAAAAAAAAAAAACCTACCTATAGGTAGGTACCCATTTTTAAATCACGAAACTAAGGCTCAGTTAAGGTTAAAAACTTTTTCAGAATCAGACAGCTATACATTCATGGATACCAAACTCCATGTGCTTTTCACAACACCCCACAGCCAGAATGTTCTGAAGCACTTCGGGTGGAATGGACAAGATAAATAACAGCACAGGCTTGGGCCACATTTCTGCCAGGTATGTTTTAAATCTTGTTCATAGGGGAGGTTCTCTCCTGCTCCCACTGCTGGCTCTTTGGCATGGGAGAGTCATACTCCTGGATGTGACTATTAAGCTAGTGAGTGTGGCTGAGGATCCATCATCAGAACCAGAAGCCTGTTCTGACCAGTCCCAGGAGTAGTCCTCAGCATTATGGAACATCTTGGAGAAATCGTTCCCCAATTACCAAAGAAAAGGAAAATCAGAAGTTGAGACTATTGAGAATTTGCTCCTCTAGCAGTAATGAGAAAGCTTTTGAGCCTTGGCTAGGGTGTAGGGGGAGAGCTAATACAGTCAGAGATTACCAAGTGCCAGAAATGCCAAGATGCGGTGAGGCTGGCTTCAAGGTCAAGAACACGCTTCTGTGTTTTGGAAGCAAAATGACCTTACCTCTTACCATTAATAAACTGTATCGTAAAAGAGGAGGAAGTAGTAGATTCTCACTCCAGAGAGTGAGGGAATTTAAGGCTGTAGGGACCAGCCATAGCCTTGGGGACCAGTATAGATCAGTGGTTTTCAACTGATTATGATTTTTCTCTCAGAGAACATTTGGCAATCTCTGGAGACTTAATCTGTTATCACAACCTGAGGGAAGAGGTGAAACCACTGTCATGTAGTAGGTAGAGTCCGGGAATGCTGCTAAACATTCTAAGATATGTGAAACAGTTGCCCATGACAAAGAATTATCAGTCCCCAAAAGGAGAAGTCTAATATCCATAAAGAGGGACTTAACAGCTAGAAGCCTCAATGGTGGCTTTGTGGGGTTCAGGAAGCTGCATGGGAATGTTCTTTAACAGGTCCTCCTACAGCACGGTGCTAACATGAGTGTGCACCCTACTGCTAGCATTTGTAGGATCATTCATTCATTGCTGAAAGAGGGTCTACCCAGGAAACAAAGCATGGTCTTGCTTTCTGCCAGGAAGTCAAAGCAAAGGGAAGTAATTTGATTAGAGTAAGAGCCAGAGCTGTAGAAGGCCTGACACCTGGGTGTTAGCTGGATTCTCCAGAAGCAAATCCTGAGGGCAAAACCCTGTAAGGGAGTGGGGGACTACAAGTTATGCCTCAGAAAAGGGATTGGGTTTGAATCCTCTTGCACCTGTTTGTCACTGGTTAAGGGCCATGGTGGAGTGGTAAACTCCCAGCCACGCCCAGCCTTTCCCACAGGTGGGCCCCAGTAGCCAGAGGTGAGCCTCCATAAAAACAGGTGGCCGGCTATTGGACGTGAAAAACTTAAAGGGAGACAGCACACAGGACTAGATCAAAGGGATCTGAAGGAACCTAGACGGATTGCTGACATTGCCCATTGCACACTTATTTCAGTTGAGGCTACACACCCAACCTCGATGGCAATCACTTATTGGCTGTCTCACATGTCCCCAGCACAGCTGCCAGGGACAAATGCCCTGTATCACCACCATGCTGGCTGAGAGCCTGAGCTTGTCACATTGCAAGCCTCACCCCCTGCTCAGGTCTGTGTTTTGTTCACAAATCTTCATTAAAGCCAGAGTCAAGCTCCCAATCCATGCCCTGTGACATCTATAAAGACCTCCCCAATATTGCTGCAATTACTTGGTCCTCTCTTCATCTATAAATGTGTTTTGCTTTAAATTTCATTTTTGATCAACTTGGACATAAAGTCAAGCTTCTTTACTCATTTGTTCAAAGACCCCATGATGCCTGTGTTTAGCAGGGGTCTTGGTTGCACCAACTGAGGTTACATAGAGTGCAGGAAAGAAGAGGCATCACATATAGCCCAGCCTCCCATGGACTTGCTGGCTCTTTGTCTTCTCACTCTAATTCTGTCTTGAGATACAAATTCAGTCTCTCTGGGCCATATATAGCAGGTTGGTGAGCATCCTCTGAGGCTTACATTTGCCCTTGGGCTCCTACTGCCATCCTAGTAGCTTGTCCTTACATATTTTTTTACATAAATGCTCTTGCCATGAGGAATTACGGGGAATAAAAGACTTTCTTCCACACACCTTCATTTTAAACAGCTTGTTTTTTTCCCCTTAATTTGTGTGGCTTATTCTGGTATATTCTTGTATCTCCATTTATTTATTTATGCATTTACTTACTTATTAACTTATTTTAATTTCTCTGTCATTATTTTCCAAATGTCTCTTATAAACAATCTGCATTTGGATCTAGTCTGGGAGCCTTTGCTTTTATTTTACTCATTATCACATTTCTTCTGGAGGTTGACTTATGTGCTCTTATTTCTCTCATCTTATGCCTGATCATATCATCTTATGCCTGATTTTGATGCCTCTGCTTCTTTTCTTCCTATCTTTTGCCAAATGTCTTTTGCATATTTGTTCTTTTTACCCAAGTGATTTGAATGTTGTGAATTTTATTTTTTGCTGAGTTTCTGGTTATCATTCCAGTTCAAAAAAAGTTGATCTTACATTCTTTTACATAGGACCTACAACACTGTCCGTGGAAAATGAGAGATCCATACATTGTTTCTTTCCCACCTATGTCTACTTCCAATTTCCTAAGATTATTTTACTTTAACCTTGGCTTTTAAATCCAAGTTAATAATGTTACATTATGCATCTTTTTTCTTTAATAATTAGTTTTACATCTGTATTTCATTTCCTTACACAATAAACTGTAATTGTTTACACTATACTTCACTTTAAGCCAGTAGTTCTCAACTTTCCTAATGCCGCAACCCTCTAATACAGTTCCTCATGTTGTGGTGACCTCCAACCATAAAATTATTTCCGTTGCTATTTCATAACTGTAATTTTCCTATTGTTAGGAAGCGAATGTAAATATCTGATATGCAGGACGTATTTAGGCGACCCCGTGAAAGGATCGTTTGACCTCTAAAGGTGTCGCAACCCACGAGTTGAGAACTACTGCTTTAAACTGTGTCATTGCTTGCCTCAGTAAGTGTACAGTACTTCCTTCATACTTGAATCCTCTGCTGTTGCGATTTGCCTCTAAAATCATTGAATTGCTTTTTGAGAAAATAGAATTAAGAATGGAAAGTTCTGGGAAGTTCTTTCCATTTGCCACCCCTCAGAATTGCTCAACTGCTGTCTGTAACTCTGTCCCATTTTCCTCTGATCGTTAGATTGCAGAAAAGAAGTGACTTGTCAGCTTGATCATTTTTGTTTTTCTAGAATGGCTATTATAAGACTTTTTCCTTATTCTTAACATTTAAAAAAAATTACCAGAATATTTCTGCGTGCCTTTCTTTATATTAATTTCTCTGATCCTTGGTAAGCCCTTTTGATCTGAAGATGCTATTCTGTTTTTAGCTCAAGAAAATAGCTTTTCTTACACCTCCTGAATTCATTTCTTTCACACTCTTATCTTTTTGCTCATAACCTCAATCTTTTTACATTTATAAGAAATCTTTTTACATTTCTGAATGATCAGATAATTTATCAAACCATCCTTCAGAATCAATGAATCTCTCTTCTACCTTATTCACTAAGCTATTCATGCTGTCCAGAATGGTTTTCTAAATTAAGAGATGCATGTTTTTCATCAGAAAGCAATCTACCCCATCTCATATTTCTCCCTTTTCATAAGTGCATTGTCCCCTTGAATCTCACAGGGAATACAAATTAGAGGGTTTTGTTTCCTGTGGATGTGGTTCCTTGGTTGTTCCCAAGGTTGCAACTTGCCAGAGAGCCTGCCTGTCCCCAGCCCCTGCTAGAGGTCCAGGGGTGCTGGTGTCAGTGGGGGCTGCTGTTGTCCACAGGAGATGGGAAAACCAGCTAGAAAAGAACCATGCAGCAGCAAGATTCACTGTGAACAGAAAGCCTCTCTGCACAGCACTTGGCAACCCTGACCTTTATGAAGTGTCACAGTGTTCTTGGAAGATCACTGGCAACTTTAGGCAACTCCACTTCATTAACTGTGTTGGTCAAGCCACATGATGGCTGATAATAAACATCATAGCAGCTCACTACACATCAATATTATGTAAAACATTTTGGTCATTTGTTTGTTCACTCATTCATTTAACACATATTTCTTGAGCATCTCTTTGTACCAAGCCCCGTTCCATACATTAATGATAGCAAATAAAGTTCTACCCTCATAGTGCTTTTATTACAGTCAGAAGATAGTGTACAACAAATAAATGATATTGTATGAAGGAACTGTAAGTACTATCAAGGGAAAAATGCAGGTGAAGAGGGTAGAGAAAGAAAAGATGATATTTTAGTAAGAATGATCCAGAAAGACCTTTCTGAAGAGAGCTAGTAGAGCAAAAACTGGAATAAGATGAGGGAGTGAACTAAGTAGTAGAGGGGACAGCCAGTATCAAGGCCCCAAGGCAGGACAGGGATTGGACTTCCTAAGGAAAAACAAAGGGGTCAATGTGGCTGAGGTTGCAGGAATGAGCAGAGCAGGGCAGGGGAAGTTCTGAGGGACAGCATGCTAACTTGTGCTTGCCTTATTGGGCAGTCTATGACTTCCTGGGCCCTACTTGGGCTTCTTGTGAGAAGGCTGCACTATTAAAGGTATAAGGCATATCCATGGCCAGTCAGAGGCATACCTTATAGCAAAAAGCATCTTAGCATTCCAGTCCCAGCGTGGGGTTAGAATTTCTCCTGCCTAAAGTCTGCTGCGATGAGTCTGCTGGCCACCAAAGGGCTCCCTATCTGAGCCTTTCTAACATCCATTGAATTGGGCCAACCTTCCATGCTCTGTTATCCATCAGCCTAGTCCTAACCTTCAAACTTGTTGGCCTAAGCCCTGAATCTGCTGAAGGTCCACCACTCCCTTGTTCTGGGGCATAACCAGATGGCTTTGCCCTCTGTGGCCTGGTTAGGGAACTCATCTCTAAGTGAGCTTATCACACTCATGCTTAGAGTATTACATCCTGCCACTGCTGCTTTGGACCCTTCTGCTGTTGATCCAAAGTCTGGGTCATCCTGCCAAGTTGCTGCCCTAGACTCATGGTCTATACCTAGTCTTCACTCTCCCCATGCTCCCTTAGTGTTCTCTATCTCCTGCAAGCCTATGTTTTTGAGGTTTCTCTGTGTCCCCCTTCAAGCCCATCTTAATTTTTACAACTAGATACCTGCCACCCTCACCCTGCTCTGCATCCAGGCTGAGTGATGTAAAATGATGAAATCACATATAAATATTTTATAAGAAAAGAAAGTTATAATTAAGCAGAAACAAAAGGTTACCTTTCAAAGGCTAGTTACGAGGATTGAGCAACTGTCTGCTTCACTCTGTCCCAATAGATCTAGCCACTGATTGACCTTTCTAAGGTCTAAGTCTTTCCAAAAGTTTCGGTTTGTGTAATACAGAGGTCATACATACCTTTAAATTTGATAACTCTAATACTTGCCTGACACTACTGTTAACAAGAGCTTACAGCCTTTCTCAGACTAAATAGATGGATAAATACATATTGATTTATATCAAGATAGATTTATATCAAGAAATTCTTCCCTTGCACTCATTCTGCAGAAACCTATATGGATTTCTCATCAAAATCTTTTGACTAGTCATGCTAAATGTTAGAACCTGCTTTCAATCACCGGGATGTTATCAGGTGAGCAATACCTTGATGAGTTATGGGGTCAACATATCACAAAAATTGTCTTCTGTAATCATACAGATGTTTCTCTTACAAGTCATTCTTCAGAAAAGAGAAGTCCCAGATAGTTTTTTGTTTGTTTGGAGGTTGAGCTTTGGGGGAGCAGAGTTAATACTTTGCATGAAATATTTTATTTTATAACAGTGAAATTGCTTTCTCTGTTGTCTTGTGATTTTTTTTTTTTTTGAGGTGAAATTTAAGTTTTGGTGTGAGTAGTACTATTATACCTATCTTGAGTGTCTTGCTTATATTGTATCACATCATACCTTTGTTTAATTCTTTTTCTTTTTCTTTTAATTTCAGCTGGCTTTTACTTTTCCTAGTTTCCTTTTTTTTTTTTTTTTTTTTTTCCCATTGTCCTTCCTTGTAACGATTCGCGGGCCGGTTGCCTCCCAAGTAGCTGGGATTACAGGCACTAGCCACAACAGCCTGGCAGTGTTCTTTCCTGGTGGTAGAGACGGCGTCTTTTCTCTGGCTCACTCATGCTTATGCTGGTCTCAAACTATGAGCACTGGAAATCCACCCGCCTCGGCCTCCCACAGCGCTGGGATTACAGACGTGAGCCACCATGCCCAGCCAGACCTTTGTTTAATTCTTAATAAACTGTTCACTTGTTAAAAAAGAGAGAGAGAAGTCATTTCTACAGCTTATGAATAAATGAAATTGTTGAACAAGTTTTATTACCTGTCACCCACCCACACCTATTAAGACACCTGCCATTCACAGTCTATAGTGTCAAGCCATATAGTTAATGTCATTAATTGATCATGCTGGGGGCTGGGTCTTATAGAAGTGAGCCCAGGGTAATATGGGACCTGCATGGCAGGTGGCTTGTTGATATCTGATCCAGCACCAACTAGCTGATCTCTAATATGCCTTATACTCTGATATTGCAAGTGGTAAGAACACAGTGTACTTACTGAGATTCAGAAGTGTCTTCAATGACTATATTGACCTAGAATCATCTTCAATAGAGGAGTCTTCATAAGGAGTCCAGTTGGCATTGAACTTTCTTGGCAGTGGTTGTAGTTTGTGAAAGAATAAAATCTGAATCAAGCAGTCCCAGATAGGCTTAAGACTGTGTCTTGCTTTTGGAGCCGGACTGCTATGGATTAGGAAATCTCATCTTTGTTGTTAACAAACAGCAGGTGCTTTGACCAGGTAACTTTAGAAGATGAATTGATCTAGGATAGTCTAAAATTCACAACCTAAGTAGCAATTTCTCAAAAATCTTTTTTGTTTTGGTAGTAGAAGAGCTACAAATTATTAATGTCAAACTTAAACAGCAGCAGTTCACAGCCTGCAGATTCCATTTGTGAAATTTAAATCTCTGGGTAGTGACTGATGGGGCTTGGGAAAAGTGCATCTTCAGTAATCCCACGTGTTCAGCTGTCTTGATCTTATTTAAAGCAGGGACTATGAGAAACTCTGATATGACATATGTCTATGTCCCATTGACCAGCCATGTAAGGAAAGTGTGGGTCCTAATAAGCAGCAATCCTTTTTATTTCAGTGTCACAAGTCCAAACCTTGTGTAAGCTCTACCCAACCTCTGCTGCTCCAAACTGCAAGGGTCCCACATATGTTCTTGAACAGTTCTTGAACAGCTGTTCTTGAACAGCTCTTTTCATCTCTTCTAGTCTCATATTGATGCTTAACAGCAAGGAAGATACTTAGAAGTAGTGCCCACCATGGTCTTTCTTCCAGGAGAACCTAATTGTCTTAGTTTGGTTTCTGCAGAAGCAGAACCCGAGACAAGGATTCAAGCAAAATTACCTTATGTGAGACATAAACCTAGGAGTAGAGAATTGAGAATTAAGCAAGGAAGGGAAGGAAGAAAATAACAGGTATATTTCAAGCCAGTCACCATCTTTGGAATATGAAGTTTAATACCAGTGCAGGACTCTGGGAGCAATGCAGAAAGCATATTTCAGAGTTGGCCTTTTGCCCTCTGGGGCATTTACACACCAGCTCCCATCAGTTATTAATTATTTGAAAGTTGTTGGGGTAGAAGGCTTTGTTCATGCCAGAGAAAACCTCTAGCAGGTGGAATGCTAGCAGTTGTGCACGACAACAGCAAAGCTCAGCATCTGCCTCACTAATTCCTACTGCAAGAATAGTCTTTCCTGGATGTCTGCAAACTAAGGAGACAGGTGGACCACATTCCCTGCAAGTCTTACAGCAAGCAGTGGGTACATGGGCATGGATGTCTGCAAGACACATTCCTAGATGGGGAACTGCTTATTTTAAGGAGTATGACTTTTTGTTTTTTAAGATGTACTGTCAAATTGTCTTTCAAAAAGTACTCACCAACTCATTCTCTGGCTTACAATTTATCTGAATTCCCTTTACCCTACTTTGTGGAACATTGATGTTTCCTTTCACAGTGAAATTTCTATGCTATAGTCGTGACTTCCCCCTTGACTCTTTTAGGTTACATTTACATGTAGTAAAATCCACCCATTTTATTGAACAGTTCTGTGAAATTTAACAAAAGTACATAATTGTGTAACTCTCACCACAATTAAGATTAAAAAACAGTTCCATCACCCAAATATAGAAATATATTTATGCCTCTTTGTAGTCAACCCATCCCCTACATCTGGTCCCTGGCAATCATTGCTGTGTTTTCTATTTCTGTAGTTTTCTGGATTATCATATAAATAGGATTATAGAATATAGTATAGAACCTCCATAGTTGACCATCTCCCTACATTGACCACCTCCTTAAGTTGACCTAATTTTCATAGATGGAACATGCACCACATGTACGTATCAGTGCAGTAGGCCTAGTTCCTTATGTTGCCCAGTTTTTTACAGTCCCTTGTGTGGTCTGTAACAACTTACAGAGGTTCTACTGTATGTCTTCTCTAACATAGCATAAAGCATTTGGGCTACATCCATGTCATTGTGCATAACAATAGTTCTTTCCTTTTTCTTACCGAGTTGAAAGTACCACAGTACATTTATCCATTCACCCAATGAAAACATCCAGTTTTTGATGTCATTAATAAGCATCCATTTAGAGGTTTTTGTGCTGAAAAGGTTTTCTTTTCATTTGGAGGAACATCAATGAATGATATTTTTGGGTCATACATTAAGCATGCCAAGCCTTGTTAGAAATTGTTTTCTGAAGCGCCTACATTCATACAAGCCATGTAGGAGAGTTTCAGTAGCTCTGTATCCTCATCAGTACTTGGTATCAATGATGTTTCTCTTCCTTCTTGTGTTCATTTGTTTGTTCCTTCCTTCTTTCCTTCGTCCTTTGCTTTCTTTCACTATCCTGATTGTTGTTTCAGGGTATCTAGTGACTTTAATTTGCATTTCCCTAATGACTAATGATATGTACTTATTTGCTATCTTTATATGTTTTTGGTAAAATGTTCAATCCTTTTGTCCATTTTTAATTTGCTTGTTTTCTTATTTTTGAATTTTAAGAGTTCTTAATGTATACAAAAACTTTATCAGATATGTGATTTACAATTGCTCTTTCTGTACTGAATGTTTCAAAGAGTTCTTGATCTTGATGAAATTTGATTTATTATTTTTCTTCTATAGCTTTTGCTTTTGGTGTTATATTTAAGAAATCTTTATTTAACCACATCCATAAAGATTTTACACAGGGGCATGCCATTCTTTCAGCATTAGAAGTGACCAATAGAGTACAGTAGACTAGGTTTCTTTACATCATCTTCATCTCCTCAGCAGAGCACTCGTGCAACAGGCATTCTTAGGGGTCCTGCACTAGGGGGTGAAAGGGCGGTACTTGACTGGCAGAGATCTCACAGACCACCAAGGCTTGTACGAAAGGTCTTTATTGGTGGGGGATGCTGCGGAGCCCCACTAAAGAGGAAAGAAAGGGGGAGGGGAAGAAAGGAATGGAAGAGAGGGAGAGAGAGGAGAGAGAGAGAGAGTCAAAAGAAAAGTGCACTTTATATAGGTTTGGTTAGGGGAGGTGCCGGGATGGTAGATTAGCCAATAAGGAGTTACTGCTCTAGTGCGAAGAGCCGTTAGGGGCAGGCCATAAGTTTGAAATTTTCAGTGGGTAATTGGGGATAGGGAGATGAAGTAAGTTTTGCAATTACCTAACAGGGGGACTTTAATTGGTAAGGCTCTCATTGCAGGAGCTTTCTGCTTGGATTCCTAGTTATATTAGTATCTGCTTGGAGCAGTTGCCAAAAAAGAGCCAACAATGTATCCTTACTCTCATGGGGCAAAGCAAATAGAGGAGGGAGAATAGCTCAGCAATTTCCTTTTTATTTTGTCACATAGAGCTTTAGGGGGAAAAAAGACTGAGAGCATGTCACCCTGATCCTGGAGGAAGAAGAGAGACAGCACAGTATCAGGCAGAGTTCCTCCTGGCCAAGGGTGAAGGATAGCTAAGGAATGCTTTCCAGCCTGCGGCCAGCTGCACCTGCTATATTTAGGGTCAGTCTCCTTCAGGCAATGCCTCTGCAGGAGCCACCAAGGGAATTCCTGGGAATTTCCACCCACTTCCTCTCCTGCAGATGGTAGCAAGTGGCTTTTCACTCTGGCCACTTATCTGCATTTGCATTTGGGATATACTGTATTGCTAACTTACCCAGGCTTCTCGGAGAATCCGTAGCAATCAGTGACTTTTTAGGAATGTAAATGAAATTTTCTTGCATATACTGTTTTCTTTATTTATTGTATTTTTTTAAAAGTATGTTGACTATTTGAGGGCAATGATTTCAGTACTAATTGAAGGCATATAAGAAAGGGAGAGATGATTTAACAGACCAGACTGGCAGTGCTTTGGTGTGAGTGTGCTCTGCAGAGCTGAGTGTGGGTGACTCAGGAAGGTGTCTTTGAGGAGGTGATCTGCTTGGGCTGTCACTGCCCCTATCTCCGGAAGGATAATATTCACCTGCCATTTCCAGCCTCAGCTAAGCCTTTCCTGTTAAATATTGCTCTTTGTCACAAGACTCACAAATAGACCTTACCTGCACTCTGGGACACCTGAACCAGTCTCCTTACTTTCCTCAGGCCTCCCCTAGGAAGGAAGGAAGTGGCTCTGCAAGACCTATGACCTTGTGATGAGAAAGAACACCCCTGATCTCCCACCCAACTTCAAGGGCCCCTTTGGCAACAACAAAGAGAGCTCATGCCGAGAGGCAGCTGAGTGGCAGACACTGACCATCCTGGCAGGAGGCTCGGAACTGTTGGGGGAAGGGAGGGCTTAGGAGATAGCTATCCCACGGGCATTAGATTAAGGGTTCTGCATTAAAGAGCTCTCCAAGAGTTAAACATTTTTTTTTAAAGTGCATTTGAAAAAAATGTGCCAGAAATGCTGTTAATCCCCACAGCATTTGCATTAGGATTCTTATTTTATAGATGATGAAACTGAGGTGCAGCGAAGTTCAATGTCTGGTTAAGTCCGAATTCAAACCCACGTTTGAATTGTCTCCACAACTTCCTGCCACTCTCCGGTGCACTTGTGGACACAGGGTTATATTTCAAAGCAGCTTTTTCTCTGCCTCCACATTGTCCGCATTCCAAGGCTCACCCCTCAGTAACTTCCCAGATTACATACAGGGATTCTCCACGAGCCAGGCCGTGGGAGGGCATTCATGTCCCCACCCCTGACCCCTGCAGTGGACGCAACAGATGAGGAGGTCAGGGCATGTGTCTGCTTTGAAAGAGCATCCCCAGAACTTCTAAAACACCTTCCAGGCCATAAGAGAATCACTGATTTCAGTAAATCGGTAGATACAGGCTAGATTAATCATTTTTTTCCTGCCCACATAACTGCCATTTCCATTCCCACAGATAATTTTGGAGTGACATTTGACACACATCCCAGCTCCAAGTCCTTATTCCTTGGTCTTTTTTAATGCGGGAATTTATCAAGAACTACATTTCCTAACGAGAACATTGCCTGGGGCCAAGGTGGAGATACAGACAGTTGGGAAAGAGAAAATGTGGCTCTATGGCCACCCAGGAACAAACAAAAAAAAAGGGTAGATACTAGGAGCCTAGGAGCGGGAGTGGGAGTTTCCATGCACCCGCACCAGCCCACCTGGGGTTCTGCAAGGAAAGGAAGGCTACAGCAGCAGATGGTGGTGATACCCCCCCAACCACCCCCACACATGCCTTTGGTCTACCCTAGAGGATTCCTGTAGCCAGCTGGTGCACAGGCTGCTGGGGGCGTCCCTGCCTCTCCTCCTGAGGGCATTCTCCAGCCACAGACACATACCCAGTCCTCATACACGTCAGGTCCACAAACAGATCAGGTCTGAAAGATTGGGGATGAACATATTTCAGCCAGTGAGGGATGGGAATTAGCAAGAGGAAATTCCAGTGTCCTCAAATCTTAAAGAGAGATTCTGAGGTATGCTACATACTGTTTGGGGAGGCGGGGGCCCGCAGGCTGGAGCCCACTTGCTTGCAGAGTGCCTGGCACTAACACACACTGAATTGGCTGGTTTTCCTTCCCTCATCTCCGGGTCTGCTTCAGGGAACCTCAAATGAAGACACAAACACAAAAGCATCTTCAGTCCAAGTCCCCCCCCAGGCTTCCATACCACCTCCCAGCTGCTTGCTCCACACACCCAGCAGAGTCCTCATGCTGCCCTGTGATGGGCCTCCCTCCGCTGTGAGTCAGTGCATGGCATGGGAATCACCTCCCCCTGACCTCAGGGATGCATTCAAATGACCCAGTTTGGATGAAATGAAAGCCAGGGCAGGGATGCCTATTTCCCAAGGGTCTCACCTGTCAGGGACACCAGCCCTTCCAATGGCCCATCCTTGCCCGTGGGCTTACTTAAGACTCTCAAAGGCTAACACTTTGTTGAAAGGTCGGGAATTAACCCTCCCTCAGAGGAGCCCTCAGTTAAACACTGATGGGAGATGTTGTCCAGCCTCCCATCCCTTCAGTGGGGTAACACTGAGGCAGGGCTCCACAGGGTGACTGCTCCTGGCACCCCCACCATTCTTCCTTCCCTGGGTCACTTCCTCACACTCATTGGACTTCCTGTCCCTCCCAAATCACATTCAAATCCTTGCCTCAAAGTCTGCTTTGGGGAAACCCAAATTAAAAGGTGACAACTCCAAGGACACAGATAAAAAACAGAAGTGGGGGGGGAAACCGAGTCTCAGTCATCATTTGAACCCCAGATCAAGCAATGTCTGAGGCAATACAGTATGTGGAGAGTTTTATTCAGTTTTTATTTTTGTTTTGCTTAAATAAATCTGAATATTTAGGGTTGCTTGCAACACATTCCTAATAGATAGTATATCTGAAATCTACAAGAATAACACCTACACTGATGTTCCATATCCTTTACAATGTGGTTCCAGCCTTAGCTTCCCCAGCATTCTGCTTGGGGCTTAAATCTTCAGACACAGACAACCTTGCTGACTGTTGGAAACCCTCCACACCTTTTTCGACTCTCAAGCTATCCCTGTCATATGGCATTACCACCCCACACACCCATTCCTTTTATGTTGGACTAAATGTGATTTACTTTCCAGGGCCCAGTTCTGGAGCCTTCTTTGCTCCCTCCAGCCAGTCCAAAGTCTTCTCCATTCCCTGGTAGGATATTGTTCTTCCCTCCTGGCACTTTCCATATCCTTCTCATGTAGGTAACAGCAAGAACAATTTATTAAAATTACCAACTGTCTTAGACAGGAGGCTCTGGATACTGCTCATGTTTTGTTTCTTGGTCTGGCTACTGGTTACACAGCTGTGTTCACTTTGTGAAAACGTGTCAAATGATGTGCTTTGAATGCCCTCTCTATATGAACATTATATATCAACAAAATAGTTTATTTAAACATAAAATATCAACTGCAGTCTAAAGTCCTGATGGCACAGTAATAATCCTTCTTTTCTCTGAGCACTATGATGCTTCTGGATGGTAAAACTTTGGGGTTAAGAGATGGATGAATGACTTGCCCCCAAAGAAGAAGAATGGAAGCTTCCCAGAGTAGGGAAGAGTGGGAGAGCAGAATGGACAGAGGAAGGGAGAACTGCCACACACCCACAATAGGATTGCTGCTCCGAGACTCTGAATTTTCAATGCATTATCTTAGTTCACAAAATGTTTGGCACAAGTGAGTGTTTTTTTGGACTGTGGTAAGGTGGCTTGGTTCCATGTACCCACTGACACAGAATGAAATATGGTTAGCATACTTGATTCGGGAGTTGGCAATAAAGAGACCCAAGAGAGTGAACTCTGCCTCTGAAAAATAACGTTTGACACTGGGATCACTCTACGGGGCCCAGAAATTGGGTGTTGAAGCCAAGTTTCAAGTTTCCTTCCTACCAGAGGGGCAGGGACATGACGTAGTCTTCTCAGTATGTCATTTCTTCTTCATTGGTCTGCAAATTTCTTGAGTTGAAGATAGCAATTGGATGGATGGAAAGAGAGCTAGGGAGAGAAAGAGAAAAAGAGAGAGATGTCATCCTTATACCTGCCCTCTTTCTTAAATTCTAAGTATACAAACATGCTCAATAAACTTTTTTTTGCATGAATTGATGGAAAAAGAGAAAGGACTTGGGGCTTAAATAACTAATAACTTTCCTTATATAGAAGCAGCCTAACAATACATACATATATATATACACAGTATAACTGTATAAAAGAAGACAAAATTTCTAATTTAAGAATAGGTTGAAATTTCTATTTAACCACTTACTAGTTGTATGACCGTGGGCAAGTCACATCTCTCTGAACTTCAGGCTCTTCACCAGTACAATAGGAACATAAAGGAACATTTTCACAAACCACAAAGTGCTTTTCTGATATCTACATTTTCAGGACCTGCATCCTGAGTTGGCAAGTCTCACCTGAAATATGACTTCCCTGCTCCACAAATGCGTTCCTCACTAGTTAGTGGATTCTGGCACAGGTGTGACAGTTATCAAGAGTACAGAAACACAAATAGTCATTGATTTGAATTCACACAGAGGTGTAAGGGATTCTTACAGAAAGAACAGGTTTCCTTTGGTGGGAAGACACTGAGAATTTCAGTAGGCTATGGAGCAGCCACAAGAGAAGGGGCTGTGGGCTTTATTTCAAGGGCCCTCATACGTCCCTTGCTGTACCATCAGTATTGTGTGCTGGTGTCATTTGTTTCCTATCTTGTTAAAATGGGCAGACGTTACATGAACTTTGAAAAGGAATAAACCAGGTGTGGATATGTTTTCTCAGAAGTCAGACCTGCAAGAGGTGCACCTGGGCCCCTCCTCAAAGGACCTCCCAGCAGGGTGTGATGTTGGCCAGATGTGCCCTCCCAGTACCACTGTAGGGTGCTACCCAGAAGTGGGTACGAGAGTAATCCTGTAGATCACACCTTCTGACTTTGTAGTGTCTAAAAATCTCCTGGAAATTTTGTCAAAATGCGTTGGGGGTGGCTAGGGAGGGATTCTGCATCTCTGAGGTGATGTTCATGCCGTCGCTCCATGGATAACACTCTGAGGAGCAGGGCTATAGATGCTTGTTACGTTAGCATGTGAATGAATAAATGAGGAAACAAGCAATGAACACATTAAGTATGTTATCCACTGTGGTTCTTTCATCTACTGAGCTTACCTGTTTGCCGCTTCCAAGAACTGCAGCCTGTTATTTACAGGCAGCTGTCTGCCAGGAAGCCAGGCTCTGTCTTCAGCCACGTGGCCTACCTCTCTGCTTTTGAGCAGCAGCTGCCCACCTCAGGGCCTCCACCCCCAGCCCATGCCCTGTAACTCAGCAGGTAGCATTTGATGTGAAGATGAAAGAACCTGCACACCTGGGTGTCTGCCCCACTCTTGAAGCTCTACTTCCTCAACATCAATCATTCCAACCCTCTCACTGATCTAAATTAAAAGCTGGGCTCCCCAGCGCCTGCTGCAACAAATTCTGCTTCACAGATGACCCCAAAGTCAGCTTAAAGAGGTGGTGGGGCCAAACAGTGGTCACTTGGCTTGTTTAAAGTCTGGGGACCAACTCCATGTCCAGCTGACTATCATTCTCTTCCTAACATCCTGGGGACTGTGTTTGACAATATCTGAGAAGGAGATGGGGAGGATCCTGAGCATCTTCAGGTGTGCCCAGCAGAGCATGGCTGCCAGCTGGTCTGCCTCACAGCAGCCTGTGGGCAGGAGCTCTCTTCCAAATCCCTAGCACGTATGAGGGTATGCACTGTGTTGAGTAGTGTCAGACATGAACTAAGGTTGGCCTCCGGCATCTCAGGGCTTCATACCGCGCAAGAACCTTCATTAAAAGGAGTTACCAAGAATAAAAATTCCTCCTCATCTCCGACTTCAGTCAGATGTTTAACTTTTGAGCTCCTTCTGCCATGCATCCCCTCTAGACATGAAGAGTGACCTCTTTCTGGAGGACTTTGGTTCCTTCTGAACATGGATGATGACCATTGAGGACATTTGGAAGCCAGGAATTCCAAAGCATATTCACTGAGCATCTAATAAATCTCAAGCACTTCCCATACTGCCGAGGATACATTGTGACCGAAACACACAGGCCCTGCTCCTCCAAAGCACACATTCCAGTGGGCAAGGAGAGAAAACAAGTCAATGATTAATTAAGATATTTTCAGATAGTGACAAAGCTTCAATGGCAATGAAACAAAGTGATGCAACATAAGAACTTTAGGGGGTCAGGGAATACCTTTATGAAGAGATGACATTCAAATTGGTACCTAAAAGGTGAGAAAGAGCCAGCCACATGGAATCCTGGGTGCAAAACAGGATGTCACCAATACAAAGTCCCAAAGGAGGAGAGACACTTCCAGTGCTCTAGGAAGAGAGAATAGGGTAGTGTGGGAGGAACATAGGAGTGAGGGAGGAGATGGATCATGTGGGACCTTGTAGGTTATTCTAATGCAGTGAGAACCTACAGGAGCATCTCAGGCAGGGGACAGATATGCTGTGACTTACACTAAAGGCTATATGCAGGAAGGATTGGAGGAGGAGAAGCGTAAGGTGGAAATGTGAGCAGGAAGACCAATTAGAAGGTGACTCAAATTCACCAGGGAGATGATGATGGCATGGAGTGATGGAAGTGGTTGAATTTGGAAATCTGGACAAAGAACATCACGGTAACCTCCATGGGGAGGCATTTTTACCAACCTCTGCTCTTCTCCATACAAACTCCCGCTAAGATGCCTTAGTGCAGGAAGTCATTGATGCTCGACTTGCAAGCCCCAGAAGCTGGAAGTTTCATAATTTCAGGTCTTATATTTAGACTCGAGCTTCTTCGGGGCAGCTATTTTGAATTCTTTGTCTGAAAGGTCACATAACACCATGGTTCTGGGATAGTCTAACTAACTTATTTAGCTCATTCAATAAGGTCATGTTTTCCTGGATGTTCCTGATGCTTGCGGATGTGTGTCAATGTCTAGGCATTGAAGAGTTAGATACACGTTTTAATCTTTAGTATGGACTTATTTTAACCTGTCCTTCCCGCAATGGCTTTCCACATATTTGGATTGAATGTTGTATTCTAAGTCTTTGGTCACTGCAGCTGTGGGGGGTTCCCCAAGCCCAGTAATGTTGTGACTCAGCAGATTCTTGATAGTGCCATGTTGGTGGACTTGGGTAAGACATGGGTGAATCCACTGGATTACCAGGAAAATACTGTCACTCTTTTCCCTGCCTCTCTGTGCTGGGCTGGGAGAAGAGTGAAGTGGACACTCCCTTGTGGCCATCACAGCTGGAACTGTGCCAGGTCACACCTGAAGCCAGCCCAGTCTCGCCCAAAGCCCATGGTGACTGTTGCCTGGCTACCTCTGATGTTTATTCAAAACCCAAGAGCTTGTTCGTCAGAAGATGGTGAATCCTGCCAGGACTGGGTCCTTTCTTTCTGGGAAGCATGTTTCCTTCTGTCCCAGGGTGAATCTAGAAATGCTGTCAAGGAACTCAGGCCTGGACTGATGGGCTTTGAGAATCTGGTTGGTACTTTATTTTACTGTGGCTAAGCTGGTATCCAAGTTGCAAAACAAAGTCCTTTGAACTCTTCCTTGTCCCATGTGGACTCTCCTCAAACTACTCTGCCTGGAACTGTGGGAGGGTGACACAGGCACTGACTTGGCCACCATTGCTTGTGTCTCACTGCGTCATACATACTTGAAGTCCACTGGCTCTGAGCCAGCAGCACAGCTGCAGGAATAGCCCAAGGACTGCAGACTTTGTGGTGTGATTGCCTTATAAATTTGTTCCAGACCCCAGGCTACATTTTGTCAGCTAGTGGTGGGGCTAGCCAGTGCTTGAGTTTAGGAGTAGAGGATTTCCCACTGGCTGAGCTGGTCTAAATGCTCCCTCCATGTGCTGGCAGAATTGTGCCCTGGGCTTTGTTCTCCTGTGACAAGGCAGCTCTGAGTTCCAATGCAAAGTCCCCAAGGTGTACAGATTCTCCACTCCTGGCAGAGGTTGGCTCTGCTGGAGGATGGGAGAGGGGCAGTATAAGTGATGCAAAAGTCTTTCCTGCCCACTTCAGTGCCTCTTTCTTCGATGTAATGTTAAAAACCAGATACTTTGACCACTTTACCTATGTATCCTTCCATAGCTAGATAGTTGTTGGATCTGATGTTTGTGTGCAAGGATGATTTGCTGGAGGTATCTATTTGTCCATCTTGCTCCGCCCCCTCCTCAAATTTCAACTTTTCACCATTGACTATGATTTTAGCTGTGGACTTGTCATATATAGCCTTATTATGTTGAGGCACATTATTTAATACTTTTATGCTGAATTTGTTGAGAGTTTTTATCATGAAAAGAATGTTGAATTTTGTCACATGCTTTTTCTGCATTTATTGATATGATTATATGATTTTTATCTTTAATTATGTTAATGCAGTATATCACATTGACTGATTCAAGTATGTTAAAACATCCTTGCATCCCAGGGATAAATCCTATTTGATCATTGTCATGATCCTTTTAATGTGTTGTTGAATCTGGTTTGCTAGATTTTGTTAAAGATATTTGCATCGATGTTCCTCAGGGATATTGGGATATTGGCCTATAATTTTCTTTTCTGTGGCATCTTTGTCTAGCTTTGGTATCAAATGCAAATAGTGTTAATGCTGGCCTCATAAAATGAGTATAGAAGTATATACCCTTCTCTTCTATTTTTTGGAAGACTTTGGAAAGAATTTTCCAATGAAGCCATCGGATCTTGGGATTTTTTTTGTTGGACAGTTTTTGAATACTGTTTCAATCTGTTTATTTATTATTGGTCTGTTCAGATTTTCTATTTCTTCATGATTCAGTGTTGGTAGGTTGTCTATTTCTTGGAATGTATTTATTTCTCCTGGATTATACAATTTATTGGTATATTGTTCAAAGTAGTCTTTAATAATCCTTTTTATTTCTGAGATATCCACTTTAATGTCTCCTTTTTTATTTCTAGTTTTACTTGAGTCTCGTTCTCTCTCTTTTAGTTTAGCTAAAGGTTTGTCAATTTTGTTTCTCTTTTCAAACAAACTCTTCATTTTATTGCTCTTTTCTATATTTGGGGTTTTTTTTTTAGTTCTTTTAGTTTAGTTTAGTTTTTTAGTTTGTTTAGTTTTTTTTATTTCTGTTCTGATCTTTATTATTTCCTTCCTTCTGTTGACTCTGGTTTAATTTAGTCTTCTTTATCCAGTCCCTTGCATTGTAAAGTTAGATTCCTTAGACTCTTTCTTAATATAGGTATTTATGCTGTAAACTTCCCTCTTAGAACTGCTTTTGCTGCATCTCATTAGTTTTGATATGTTATGGTTCCATTTTCCTTTGTCTCAATATATTTTTTATTTCACTTTTGGTTTTTTCCCTTGATTTACTGGTTGTTCAAGAGTACATTGTTTAAATTACACATATTTGTGTATTTTCCAACTTTCCTCCTGTTATTGATTTCTAGTTTTATGCAATTGTGGTCAGAAAAGATAATTTTGACTTAAATATACATCAGACATGACTTAAATCTCTTGAATTTGTTTAGAGTTGCATTGTGGCCTAAAATATTCTTTATCCTGGATAATATTATGGGTTTGCTTGAAAAGAATATGTATTCTACCACTTTGGGATAGTAGGTTTTGTATTTATGTTAGATCCTTTTAGCCTATAATGTCGTTAAAGTCCTATGTTTTCTGCCCTAACAATCTACCCATTGTTGAAAGTTGAGTAATGTAGTCCCCTAATGATACTTTATTGTTGTCTATTTCCTGTTCCATATCTATTAATATTTGCTTTATCTATTTAGGTGCTTTGATGTTGTGTGCATATATATTTACAATTTTTCTTTTTATTGATGAATTAACTCTTTTATCATTACATAATGACCTTATTTGTCTCTTGTGAGAACTTTTACTTAAAATCTGTTTTTTATGTTATAAATATACCTATTCCTGCTCTCTTTGGTTACCATTTACACAGAACATCTTTTCCGATTCCTTGACTTTTGAGTTAACACTAAAATGAGTCTCTTAAAGTCAGCATAGAGTTGAATCTTGGGATTTTTTAAAATCCATTTAGCCATTCCATGTTTTTTGGAGAATTTAATCCATTTCTATTTAGCACAATTATCAGTAAGTAAGAAGTTATGATCACCATTTTAATTATTTCATGACTATTTTGTAGTTTTTTTTGTTGTTGTTCAATTTTTCCTCTCTTGTATCTTCCTTTCTGATTTGATTTTTTTTTAGTGGTACATTTTGATTCCTTTTTTTTTTCATCTTGTGTATTTCTTCTACAGGTTTTTTCTTTGTAATTGCCATGGGCTTACATAAAACATCTCATAGTTATAACAGTCTATTCTATGATAAGAACTTAACTCGGACCATGTACAAAATCTTAACATTTTAAATTCTCCTATCCCCACACTTTATGTTACTGATGTCACAATTTACATTTTTTTAATAATTTTATTAAATCATAATTGTGTGCATTAGTGCAATCATGGGGCACAATGTGCTGACTTCATATACAATCTGAAATATTTTGGTCGAACTGTTAAACATAGCCTTCATGGCATTTTCTTAATCACTATATGAAGACACTGATATTCTACATTTAATAAGTTTCACCAGTACCCT
>CAUYON010086947.1:0-14030 GCA_963573935.1 Arctocebus calabarensis
ATACTGAAGGTGGCGGGTTCAAGCCTGGCCTCGGCCGAACTGCAAAATAAAAAAAATAGCCGGGCGCTGTGGCAGGCGCCTGTAGTCCCAGCTACTAGGGAGGCTGAGGCAAGAGAATCGCTTAAGCCCAAGAGCTGGAGGATGCTGTGAGCAGTGTGACGCCACGGCACTCTATCCAGGGCGATAAAGTGAGACTCTGTCTCTACAAAAAAAAAAAAAAAAAAAAACAATGAAATTTGTGGATATAAATATGAGTTATTGAGGGGCAAGAGGTGGCTGTTCACATGCATTAAAATAAAAAGAATGTGCACAGAGGGTGACCACCAGTTGATATAAATTATGTTGCCTGTGTCTGGCATCCCCAGGCACCGGTCACTCCCCACGGGGGCCCAGCTCCAACCACACACATTCTCACCAGCTTTCTGCACACTCAAAACACAGTTGTATCTGATTTCCCTGAGAACCTGCCACTCTGAGCAAAGAGCTACATGGTAAGGATGATCAAGGCACATTATTTGGCTTTGTTATTGAAGAAAATGAATTTGGCTTGAAGAAAACATGGTATACAGTATATGATCACAAATACTTTTTAAGCACCCTGAAAGAAAAACATGGAGTTAACAAATGTTAACAATAGTTATCTTTGGGTATCACAACACTGAGTAACTTTTTTGAATTTTCCCTCACATTTTCTTCAATCAGCAAGTATCCTCTTGAAAACAGGGAATGAATTTCAAAAAAAAGCTAGAAAAAAGGCATTGACTTTGTATACATGCATATATATGGGCTCAGTATTAATTGAATGCATGTAATGTACAGGAATCTAGAAGGATTTAAAGCTTCCCAAAGTTCCTTGTAAGAATATTTCACGTGGGAGGGTGGGTGAGGCAGAGCCTTGAGCCAGCCGGTCAGGCCCACCGGTCAGGCCCACCAGATGCATACCATTGCTCCCCAGGAAGAGATCCTGCAGGTCCAGGGAGTTTTAAAAAAAAGAATATGGGCGGCGCCTGTGGCTCAGTGAGTAGGGCGCCAGACCCATATACCGAAGGTGGCGGGTTCAAACCCGGCCTCAAACTGCAAAACAGAAAAATAGCCGGGCGATGTGGTGGGCGCCTGTAGTCCCAGCTACTCAGGAGGCTGAGGCAAGAGAATCGCTTAAGCCCAAGAGCTGGAGGTTGCTGTGAGCAGTGTGACGCCACGGCACTCTACCAAGGGCAATCAAGTGAGACTCTGTCTCCACAAAAAAAAAAAAAAGTATCAAACTTTGTACTAACAACTAGTTTTCCAATGTCTAGTGTAGACTTGTCCGTATGTACACTGACATAAGAATGACTGAACTAGGCAGTGGAACCTCCACTGTTGACCCCCTCCCCACACTGACCACCTCCTTAAGGTGACCTAATTTTCATAGACCAACACGCATCACATGTACATATCAGTACAGCAGGCCTAGTTCCTTATGTTGACCACCTCTGTATACTGACCAGTTTGTTATAGTCCCTTGGGTGGTCAATTTACAGAGTTTCTACTATGTATTGAGATATGGTTGGACAAAATATTTTCCAAAGATGGCGGTCTAAATCTGTAATAGTGGAAGAAAAAAATGTAAGATCTTCTGGAACAATCAACAGGAAAAAAAAAATCACTGATTACTAGAAAAAAAGGAATCAAATTTAAATATTAAATAAATTCAAATGTTTTCCACGATGCTTTTCCATTAATACCTTAATCATTTTAGAGTATTCCTGTCTTGTTCTACCAGTAACTCTACCACAGAATTGGCAACCACATGACCAGTTCAAGTGCCGGCTCTATGATTTCCTTACTGGGTTTTTAGACAGGTTACTGAATCTCTCTATGCCTTAAGTTTCCCTGTCTGTAAAACATGCTACCAGCAGCAACTACTACGTAAGATTTTATGAAAAGTGAATGACAGAACAGGCCCAGAAACACAGTACATGCTCCATCTATAATTATCACCCACCTTCATTTCTGGCTTTCTAAACATGGGAACTAGAAGAAATTGTAAGGAAAAATGCTTTAGACCTGAATCGACCATATGAAAACTCTAGACTTCCACGAATTCATTAAAATAGAAAGTAAACTACAAACTATAAAAATATTTGATATAAAGAAGTCAAAAAGTTGGTTGTTTAGTTACATAAGGAGTTTGTGCTAATTAGCAAGAAGCTAAACTGCAATAAATAAATTGGCCAACACCCAACTAGAAACTCACAGACGTTGAAATACAAATGTCCAATAAGTATATCAGAAGTTTAAAAGGTAAAACCTGTTAAATGAAATTTGTGGGAGGCCATTGGTTTAGACTTGCAACTGGGTACAACAGACCACACAAACACACAGAATGGGGTCACTCATGGTAAGTGCCACAAAATCAAACTGAACTTTGAAACAGGCCAGCATAAAAAAACAAAAAATAAAAACAGGCAGCACCTGTGGCTCAATGAGTAGGGTGCTGGCCCCATATACCAGAAGTAGCGGGTTCAAACCCGGCCCCAGCCAAAAACTGCAAAAAAAAAAAAAAAAAATTCACAACCACCAATCAGAAGGGGTTTAGCATGCTGAGCCAAGATGACAAGGAAGTCCCTCTGTTTTTACTCTGTAAGGAAAATAACTTTGAAATGACCAATGCACTTTTTATTCCCCATTTCAGCTTTTGATTTGCCTGTAAAGCTAACCTCCTCTGCTCAGGAGTCCCTTTCCTGAATGTGTAGATAAGATACTGCCTGATTCATGAATTATTAATAAAAGTCAGCTCAATCTTCAAAATTTATTGAAGTTTTGTTTTTTTCACAAGCCTCAGAAGGAATAAAAGAATAGCACATTAAATCAATGGAATACGTAGGATGTTAAAATACAAGCCAGTCACTCCATATGCCTGAAACGAATATAAGTCATACAGGATTCCTAAAAGCAATTTCACAGTATGTTTAGAGCCTTTATGAATGCTCTCCTCTCATCCCTGGACAGAGTTCCTGCACTGTCAGGAATGTATACAAGAGATACAATCTGAAACAACACTACTTGACTGGTAGAGCCATGAAAATTGTTGCCTTTTTTTTTAGAAGACCATTCAACATATAGACAATATGATCCCAACTTAAATACACAAACACACACAGACAGGAAATATAAAAATGCTAATATTGAAGTGCCAGAATTCTTTTTACTTTTTGGTAACAAATTCTCTAATAAGCATGGATTATATCCACTAACAAAAAAAAAATTGTTTTGATTATTCTATTAAATATTATATTTCCAGATGATATAGCAAAAATTAAAAAATAAACATATTTGACAGCTGATGTCTCTGAAAAAATATATATGCATCTCAGTTTCTACTTTCCTTGATCTCATGAACGTAGCCGAAAATTTACTTTACAGACTGGGCCACTTCCATTGTTGGGGCATAACTTCACAAACCCAGACTCTGTGTTAGAAGCTTTACGTACTATGAGGGATAGGGAGAGGTTAGGATATAGATTAATCCTACATTCTAAATTAATCTTAAATTTTATTCCTAAAGACCTAGTCTACAAGCTGAGATTTTTCCTATTTTTCTGATTTACTCTAGTCGAATGACTAGCAGGAAATCCCAACCTTGACACCAATTCCTGACGGGTTCTCCAACTCTATCCCAAGTCCTGGTGAATGGCCCCTCTCCTTCAGAGTTGAACTCGGACCTTATCGACAATTGGGAGCATGATTTAAAAATGAAGTTTCTTAATGCCCTGCCCCAGACCACAGATGCTAACCTTTGGAAAGAGACAATAGTCAAATCAATCTATTATTTCCGACCTATTATTTCTAGCTAATGCCCCAACCATTTCTCCTCATTAAGAAAATTCCAAGATTCTGATACACAGTGGTATTTGAAATTTACCATATTGAAAATTTAACCTCAAAACACTTAACCCGGGGGAACAAAATTCTACTGTATTTGTAGTCCCAAAAGGAGTGATATTACTCCTAAAGTACATTATTTCTTCATTCTTAATTAAAATTGTGCCACCATCTTTTAATATAGTCACTTTTATACAAGTAAAGTTTTATAAGTATGCAAAAACAACTTTCTGAAACCCTTACTAAGTATATTTATAATGATTTAAAGTACAAAATTTTTTATAGATTTCACTGGAGTAAATTAAAGTCAAATACATTAAGAAACATAACCTTTGTTCTTACCACATTTGCTCATTTTTATTTGAAAAGATATTAAATATAATAACAGAACAGTTACTGATGGTCAAGAGTCTTTGAGAGGAAATAGAATATGGAACAAGTTTAAAAATGACACAGCCTAGAGGCAGTGGCTCACGCCTATAATCCTAATGATACAGGACAAGTGGCGCCCCAGCCAGCTGAACTGGAGGACCTGCCGCCTCCACCTTGGCAGTGTTGGTGCGGCAGCAGCGGGGTGAGGAACCAAGAGGCTGGAAGATAGGTAGGGGGTGGGGCTCTGACCCCACCAGAGGCTCCAGTGGCCAAATAGGCCAGACAACTGCTGGGGAGACACGGGCGCCTTGGTGTCTCCTTCCCCTTGAACTTATGACTGAATACAGAACCCCCATTTCCTATGCCTAGGTCAATTTCATGTAAGTTTCCTAGGCCTCAATTCCGTGAATGGACTGTGTCCAATCATTAATACATTCATTCACCTTGCCCTGGTGAAAGAGACTGTGTCCATTCATTTCCTGGCCTCATATAGAGGGAACCCATGCACCTATATATACCCCTAGACTAAGAGCCCGAACGCGGAGACAGGGAGAGAAACAGAGACAGAGCTTTTCTCTCCCGACTTGAGTTCTCTCTCTCTACCAGGAGCTTTAGTGTTTTTGTATTCTTTTCTGTAAATTCTGTCTTACCACTGATCTGTGGTCCACAGATTTATTCTTCAAATCACGGAGACCAAGAACCTGAAATTCCGGTATCACTAACACTCTGGGAGGCTGAGGCATGGTGATCATTTGAGGTGTGGAGTTAAAGACCAGCCTGAGACCGGTCTCTACTAAAAATAGAAAAACTCAGCTGAGCCTGCCAAGCATGGTGGTAGGTGCGGGTAATCCCTTCTACCTGGGAGGCTGGGGCAGGAGGATCACTTGGACCCAGGAGTTTGAGGTTGAAGACAGCTGTGATGACTCTGCACCAGTCTAGCAAGGGCAATAGAGCAAGACTCTGTCTCCAAAAATAAAAAATAAAAATAATAACAAAAACATCCTTGTGTATAATGTTGTGAAAGAACACTTCTTCACTGCAACAACTTTTTTTGCCCCCCCACAACAACTTTTTAATTCATGTCTCTAATATTTCATTTTCAAAGAAATATACCCTGATTTCTTCTGAGAATTTGCCATTGATGTTGTCGTATTGAGTCAATATTCTAAGAAATAAGAAATAATGAAACAATTTCCAGACCATTTTTAAGAAGAAAGCTAGAAAATAGGACCAATTACTAATCTAAAAGTGATAATGGAGGGGAGGAGAGCAGGGAGGATGGGCGGAGGGAGGGTCATTGGTGGGACCACACCTATGGTGCATCTTACAAGGGTACAGGTGAAACTTACTAAATGCAGCATATAAAGGTCTTAACACAATAACTAAGAAAATGCTCTGAAGGCTAGGTTAACCAGTTTGATGAAAATATTTCAGAATGTATATGAAACCAGCACACTGTACCTCAAGATTGCATTAATGTACACAACTATGATTTAATTTTTAAAAAGTGATAATTACATTTGCTTCATTTAATAATACTTCATTAAAGTTGCAATGAAAGGTAAAATTAACATTAAATAGTTTTTGAGCTACTAGCTAAGTCTCAAAAACATAGAACTGTGGACATTAAATTAGAGGAGATGCTTTGCACTGGCAGTCTCACAAAAATATATATTACATATAATTTAATTATGTGTTATATAATTATATAATATAATCATATGATCATATAATTATATATTATGTTTCTATAATATATAATGTATATTACATATAATTATATATAAATATGTATATGTTTTTACAGTCAAAATTAAGAGATATTTGTGAAAGACAGAATTTTATATAAAAGTAGAATTTGGCCACAACATGAGTTTATAGCTGAAGGTGTGAGTTGATATGTAATACTTATAGGGTAATTGTTCAAATAGTATTATGGGTTCTCAGAATAACACAGCAGAAAGATCAGGAGGTTTCAATTTAATTCCAGATTTATCACTGCTATCAGTATAATCTTGGGCAAGTTTCTTAATCTTCTAATGCTTTAGTTCTATCATCTATGAAATGTGAATATTCACAGAACAGTTCTCACAGACTTGCGAAGAATAAATTGCACACACGTAAGCATTCATAACAGGGCCTGAACTTTGTCACACTATAAAGAATGGCTACATAGGGACAGAAGGGTTAGACATGAATTTCTAAGCGAATATTCACCAAAGTACATGGCAGTCTCCTCAGAGGTGGGGCCTCTGAAGTCCACCTGTTTCACATTTGCCCTCTAAGTGCAGTGAAACCAAGTAGAACTATCAGCATGAAAAGTATAATGGATTGGATTTGCCTGAAAATAGCAAATAGCATAATGTTGTAATTTAGTTTGTATTAACCTAAAAATGTTATCAGGATGCTATCAGCAATACTTGGCAAAAGGTTATTACCCAGTGGGTAAATGTTTGAAGAACAGACTAGGTGTGTGTGCCAACACTTCCAATGAAAGGCACTAGTTCCTTTCTCATTATTTCACAAATCCACATCCACTTTGTCAAGTTGATTTATACCAGTTTCCTTATCTTGTGTGTTTTTACTGATAATTAAAGGAACAATTGTACATTCCATTCATTGTATAAAATACATTATCTTTCTGTTGACTTCAGCACACCACAAAGTCAAAATGTCAAGGGGCAATAATGATGCCTCCCAAACAGCTCAAACTCGTTAACAATTACTATGACCTTACCTTTATCAACAAGGCATGAAATGACCTTCCCTTCCTTTCACATCTAGGAAAAAAGCACGCTGAACTCCACCTTGTCAACAAAGAGAAAAAAATTGAGTTGCTATTTGTTTTAATCTATTGATTTGAGAAAAGTGGGAGTTATCATTACCAGTTCAAATGCAGAATCACTGGTGATACATAACTGAATTGACAAAATGTATAATCTTACTATAGCATATTAAAAGTTCTTTTGAGCTACTAGCTTATAACTAAGGAAAAATATACTATAAACTAGATTTTCATCTGTAACAATTTTCTAACCAAATTTACTGGGAAAATCAAGAAAGCAAAAAGAATTCCATAGCCCTAAATTAATGTTTATATGACCAACACTTTATTCTACTAAAATGTACAAACCAAAATTAGATCTTCATTAGGTATAAAATATGTTTTTCGGTATTTTTATATTCTCCATGATTTCCACATTTTCAAAAACATAAACAAAAGAGACACAGGAAAAGGAGAAAAGCAGTACAGCTGTGTGGTCAAATTAAGGTCAACAGTAAGACTGTAAGAATACTTTCCAGCCTAAAAATAGAATGACAATATGCATGGTCCGGCTTCCACTTCTAGGTATATGACCAAAGGAATTGAAAGCAGGATCTTGAACAGATACTTGTGCACTTGTATTCATAGCAATATTATTCACAGTAGCCAAAAAAGGGAGCCAACCCAAATGTTCATCAAAGGATGAATGGGTAAACAAACTGCTATGTGTCTATACAATGAAATATTATTAAGCCTTAAAAATGAAAGAAATCCTGTCACATCCTACAACATGGGTGAACCTTGAGGATATTTTGCCGGTCACAAAATGACAAATGCTATATAATTCTACTTATATGAGGTATCTAAAGCAGTCAAAGTCAAGGAACCAGAAAGTAGAATGGTTATTGCCGAGGGTCAGGGGAATAAAGGGCACAGGAAGTTGAGGTTGAATGGATACAGAGTTCCAGGTCTATAAGATGAAAAAGTTCTGGAGATATGTCACACTAAAATGTGAATATGCTGAACACTAACAAACTGTACACTTAAAAAATCTTAAGATAGGCTCGGCACCTGTGGCTCAACGGGCTAATGCGCCAGCCACGTACACCTGAGCTGGCAGGTTCGAATCCAGCCTGGGCCCGCCAAACAACAATGACGCCTGCAAACAAAAAATGGCCTGGCGTTGTGACGGGCGCCTGTAGTCCCAGCTACTTGGGAGGCAGAGGCAGGAGACTCGCTTGAGCCCAGGAATTGGAGGTTGCTGTGAGCTGTGATGCCACAGCACTCTACCCACGGTGACAGCTTGAGGCTCTATCTCAAAAAAAAAAAAAATCTTAAGATAATACATTTTACTGTGTTTTCCAGCACAATTTTTTAAAGGCACTAAGGCATAGGTAATAAGTAATACATGAATATCACAAGGTTACAAAATGAGAATTCATAGCCTTGAAGTATAAGTAAGATTGAGGAAAGCAAAATAGAGGAGAAAAGTCGAGGTAGAAGATTCTATCTATTAAGAAGTCATTTGGAAGGGAAAAGTAAAAATTCAGGCAAACATGAAACGAAAACAATTGTAGAAGAGCAGCCCTAATAAAATGTGAAAGACAGACTGAGGGTCTTTTATGAAGGTGGTCAGGACTCAAGGGAGAGTCTTTGAAATGACAGAACAAGTATAGCTCTGACCAGACATCCCAGACAGGTGAGAGAAAGCCGTCAAAGCACCTGTTACAAGTTTGTTCACTGCTGCTGCAGGAAGTCTGTCTTGCTGCAGGAAGTCTGTCTTACGGCAGGAGGGAAAATAATTCAGATACAATATGTCTACATATAGCCCAGACACATGTGACATTAGCCTGGGGCACCCTATTGGCAGCCTAATCAGTTTGGAGACATATTCTAGAAAACATTTTAAACCCCATATGAACTTACGCTACCTTTAAACTAAATCGGATTGAAATTTCGTCATGCTAAACTTCTCAGGAGCAGATACATCTTCATATCAAAAATTCAGTTTTATGCTCAGAGAAAGCATTTTGTAAGTAATTGAGGGAACTGATGATCATCTTTCATTACTGAATGTTTACTTGGGGATATGCTAAACACTTGATCTTGTTAATTTAAAAGATCTTAAATGTCACAAATAGCCAGTGATCATGAATGACTGAGTCATTGATTCACGCTATTTATGAATACTAATTCCTCGTCTAAAAAGTAAGGCTGAAAAATTTGCATACTTCTAGTGGAATCAAAAGATACAACTTCAAAAGTTATATGTTTAAATAAATACTCGTAACCATCATAAATACGTGCTAATGGTAGGGACATTTTATACCATATTGCTCCTAGTTTGAAAAAATAATTTTGAAAAATAATTTTAGACTTTTATGGGTATTAAAAACTACACTTTAGACCTGAAAGCCTCGTTTATAAATATTTACATTTACTTTCCCTATATTATCATTTTTTTCTGAATTTCTAAGTCATATTCTAGAACTGTGCCTTCAAAGCAACCAGAAGCTAAAAAAAGATTTTAAAAGAGTCCTTGTGAGGTCACAGATGCTGTTAGCAAGTGGGTAAGAGAAAGCAGACCTCACTGCCAGGATGTCAATTATCCAACCCCCGGGCGCTCGCTCACAGAGCACCACAGCTTAAAATCATTACAAAGATAGCATTAAGACAATTAAACAAATTACTTGGAATCAAGAGTACTTAAAATCTATTCCTAACCTGAATAAAAGGTACCAGAGGACAATCTCAGAAATTGAGGTAAATTACAGAAAAGTGTTACAACATGAGCAAGCATTCATTTGTTTTCTTCTTACCATTTAAAATTTTTCAAGCATTCTAGAGTCAGACCTCAGGTTATTTCAGCAATGCATACAAACGAAGAAAGGCCTTGAAGTATTTCATTAATGCAATGACACTTAAAATATTTTGTATATGTAGTAAGCCAGCTTGTTTCACATATTTGACTATTCAGTATCCTTACCAAAGCAATCAACCTTTTATATATATGTATTTACCTTGTATTTTTTTTTGTATAGTGCAATGTAAAAAATCCTATTCTCTAGCATGAAATTATAAGTGAATGATGTAATTACTAAATTCTGAAGTTCACAAAATCCTAAAAGATTTTTGAGGTAAAATTATTAAGTTTTTTTCTTTTCAAAACAAACTTCTATGGACTACAGGGATGGGGGGGGTAACAGCTTTCCTTCCTTCTTAGCAGAGGTTTAAATAAGACAACATAGGTACTCATAAATCAAGAAACATGACATCGACAAAAAATTAACAGTCTTGAACGTGTAAAATATTTATATATAAAATTATAAAATACATGTAAAGTCTTAAAATCACAGGAGGGATTAGCAACAGTTCTAAGTTCCAAACATGTCCATACATTTTACTACACCAAGGCTAACAGCTTACTTTACAAGGATGAACACATTGGCTTATGTAACCCTCACAATGAGTACACAGCACTTCACATGCAATGGAATGCAGAGCAGTGAAGTCTTGGATTCAGACAATCCTTCGGTGTGAATTCTTGTTTTATGTTAACTGGCCTTGTGATCTTGGCAAGCTGCTTAACTTCTCTAAATCGTGGTTTTCTCATGTCTAAAATGGGGATAATGTCTATTCCGGTATACTGTAAAGATTAAACAAGGCTCGGTGCCTATAGCACAGTGGTTATGGCGCCAGCCACATACACTGAGGCTAGTGGGTTTGAATACAGCCTGGGCCAGCTAAACAACGATAACCACAACAAAAAATAGCCGGGCGCTGTGGTGGGTTTCTTCAAAAGCAAAATTTTGTTAAGACCAGGGTTTATAAAAATAGTCCCAGCTCCTTGGGAAGCTGACGCAAGAGAATCACATAAGCCCAAGAATTTGAGGTTACTGTGTGCTGTAACGCCACAGCACTCAACCAAGGGTGACATAGTGAGACTCTGTCTCCAAATAAATAAATAAATAAATAAGAAGCATTTATCATAATGCCTCTCACCAAAAAAAAAAAAAAAAAAATCATCAAATTGTGGTACATGTATACCATGGAATACTATGCAGTCTTAAAGAAAGATGGAGACTTTAACTCTTTTGTGTTTACATGGATAGAGCTAGAACATATTCTTCTTAGCAAAGTATCTCAAGAATGGAAGAAAAAGTATCCAATGTACTCAGCCCTAATATGAAGCTAATTTATAGCTTTCATATGAAGGCGAAAACCCAATTATAGCACAAGAATACAGAGAAAAGGGCAAGGGAGGGTAGGGGAGGGGGGAGGATGGTAAAGGGAGGGCAATTAGTGGGATCACACCTACAGTGCATCTTAGCAGGGTACTGGTGAAACTTATTAAATGTAGAGTATCAATGTCTTCATATAGTGATTAAGAAAATGCCATGAAGGCTATCTCTAACAGTGCGATCAAAATATTTCTGATTGTATATGAAGTAAGCACATTGTGCCCCATGATTGCACCAATGTACACAATTATGATTTAATAAAATTATTTTAAAAAATTATCATGTTCAGATAAGTATACAAGAGAGTGCACCTGAGAACTTGAGTTCTTCAGCCCCTCATCTAGGACTATTTCCACACTCCATAATTATTCTTTAAGAGTCTACCACATGACACCGTCCAGTGTTGACATGAGAAATCCCAAACTCGGAGTCAGGTTGACGTTCTTTGTATCATTTTTACTTCCAGAGTGAGGTCAGAATCCAGTGCGAGACCTTCAGTAATGCTGGAGCAATTACCGATTCACTGTGTGCATAGAGGATAATTTTCCCCAAAGACTATGAAATCCACAGATGGTGCAAAGCCTCATTGTAACCAGAACTTTTAGATTAACTCTAACATACTCAAGACTTAAATGACAAAACACCAAATCATTTCTTATGACTCCCAATCCTCCATCCTCTAAGGTACTATAAAGAAATGAGCAGAAGGACTGAGAATAAGAGTGGGGGGTGCTGTTAATACAAGACTTGCCCTGATAACTTAAGAGTTGACAGATTCTATTATAGCAGTAATTCCAAAAGCATCACATAACAAACAGCATAACCAAGTAAAGATGTTCTCTACCACAAGGGTAAAAATGTAGCTCTTCTTTTTTTTCCAATGAAATGTTTCAAAAAAGATCTTGGCAGGAAATAGAAAGGGAAGTCAATTCCCTGAGCCCAACATGAGCGAGACACTTCACAGACACAGTGATTAAGAACCAGTGTGTGACTACGATGGCCCGCCAGAGCCAAAAACCTACCCTTCAAGACCGCATTCCAAGTTTAGTGGAAGAAAATCACAAAAACAAGCCCAAATATGGCACTAAGCTCACACTGCAAGAACCCATGGAACATGAATTTTTATCCCAAAGTATCAAAGCAAAATTTCGTTAAGACCAGGGTTTATAAAAATAGAATTTTAAAAAGTCTGTGTAAGTCACCACAATAAATTTGTTTTCTGTAAGCCTAATTATTTTTTTCTTTTTTGCAACGTCTCAAATATAACTTTGTAAACCCGTAGACTACATAGGTTTTCACCCAATTTCCCACAAAGCTTGCTAAATTCCCCTTGAAAGTGCTACTAATAGTTCATCCAACCTAAAAAGTACTTGTTATGCTGTACACAGTGACCAGACCCCAAAGGGGAAAGTGTTGCCTCTGTTCCTGATAACTTTTCAACATCTTTAGAAAAAATGAAGTCCAGGCATACATGAAACATGAGCCATTTTATGCAAACTGCACTTTTAAAAGAAAGGCTTATAGGAACTCAAGGAAAAGGACCAATTAAAATGTGACTATGGGCTCAGCGTCTATGGCTCAAGCAGCTAAGGCGCCAGCCATACACCTGAGCTGGCAGGTTCGAATCCAACCTGGGCCCGCCAAACAATGATGGCTGCAACCAAAAAAAATAGCCAGGCGTTGTGGTGGGCACCTGTAGTCCCAGCTACTTGGGAGGCAGAGGCAGGAGACTCGCTTAAGTCTAGGAATTGCAGGTTGCTGTGAGCTGTGATGCCACTGCACTCTACCCAGGGTGACAGCTTGAGGCTCTGTCTCAAAAAAAAAAAATGTGACTATGAAAAATACACATACTTAGAAATGGTCACATTTTAGAAGAATAAAAGTATTTCATTTTTGTGTGTGTGTGTGTGTGGAGACAGAGTCTCACTCTGTCGCACTCGGTGGAGTGCTGTGCCATCACAGCTCACAGCAACCTCCAGCTCTTGGGCTCAAGTGATTCTCTTGCCTCAGCCTCCCAAGTAGCTGGGACTACAGGCGCCCGCCACGGCGCCTGGCTAATTTTTGATGCAGTTCGGCCGGGGCCGGGCTTGAACCCGCAGCCCTCGGTATATGGGGTCGGCAAAGACCTATCGAGCCACATAACATGGATTACACACCTCTAATTCAGTCAAACCTAAAAGAAGAAAAAGTAATACTATCTAACTAAAGTATAACCCATATGCAAAGCTGAATGTAGAAGATACAGTCTATCTGCATAGCATAAATTTAGACAAAGTAGCTCAGATTAAAGAGCTGGATTTACATCCGTAACAGTCTACATTTGATCATTTAAGAAAGGCCTCAAAGGGAAAAGAAAAGGGTACTTAGCATGAGATCTGGAAGAAATTTTAGCATCACAGGAAAAAAATCTGACTTTCTTCTTGTGCTTAGTAATATAAAGGAAAAAAGTTTAAAAGAAAGTATAAAATTGTTTTCATACAATATATGAAGAGTGACTCTAGATTTTAAAAGAAAAGCTCATGGAGATTTTATCTCTTACATTATGGAAAGAGTAAAATAAAATTGACAATTGTCTAGTAAGTAAAAATACAATTTACCATTCCTGCTTTACAGAAATACGTGTGTGTAAGGTAGTAAAAAGTCAACTTAGACATATCACGGTTTTATGTTAAAAAGGAGATTTTAGGGCGGCTCCTGTGGCTCAGCGAGTAGGGCACCGGCCCCATATACCGAAGGTGGCGGGTTCAAGCCTGGCCTCGGCCGAACTGCAAAATAAAAAAATAGCCGGG
>CAUYON010086951.1:0-14767 GCA_963573935.1 Arctocebus calabarensis
CTGGTCTCTGTCTTACCCTAGATGATCAGTTACTCTGGGTTGTAGTCTGAGCTGTGGAGAAATACCAGCAGTTAAGTCACCCCGTAACCCCATAGGCAACAATTGGAAAAGGAAAATCAAACCTTCCCACTACCACACACCCAGGGTACCTCTTTGGATAGTCCTTGGGTGATTGGCCCAGTTGAAGATGTCCCAATGGAAGATGTCCCAATCAATTGTCCCATTCAGCATTGGCCTCAGGGGAGAGAGTTCAAAAGGTTTCCAGCAACTAGATAGCAGGGGTCTGCTGCCAACTCTAGTATAACTCGCCTGGTGCTCTGTGAGATCAGAAGGAACCCCCCAGCAAATAAATTAGTCTGGGAAGGTTGATGCCTCCTTTCCCACCTTGCACCTCTGTCACACCCAGTCACTGGTAACCCTGCAGGGCAGTGATCTAGTTCCCTCCATGAGAAGATGCTCCAGAGGTTTGCGCCTGCCTGAGTCACAGGGAGATCTGAGTCTCCTCAGCCAGGCCGCCACTCTCTGCTACTCTCTGTCACTATTCGACAGGGGTGGTGAGGCCTGACAACCTCAGGTGCTTGATAGGGGCTGGGGTGTTTCACTCAGTTCCAGCCCTGTCCCTGATTGATATTGTTGACAGAACAGAACAACTTCACAGAATTTGTTTCTGTCCCAGCTATTTTCCCCCTTTGTCTCAGCTTTGATCCCCTGAGGCCTGGGTGCATCTGAAACTCAGTAAAGCAGTCCTCTGGGTCAGCTCCACCCTAAGATTCTGCTGTGTCTAAGTGCATATTCTAATCCCCTCACTCTGCCCAGGCCGGTTCCACCTTAAGCATATCCTTTACTTCGAGAGCCTATGTTCTGTCCCAGATGTGTTCTGCCAGTGGCCACCACCGGAAAAGCTGCCCAGCCTTACCAGGTTTCCCAGAGAGACTGGGAGTGTTCCTTCAAAATATCCCCAGTGGTATGAGCCCCACCATCACCGTTCCACCGCTGCTGGTGTCTTGGGGTACCGCCTCTCCCTCAGCTGATTATCTTCTCCTTACTCCCGAGCTGGAAAGTCAGCACAGATCCATGCCCCATCTACACCCCTCGAGAAAGTGCAACAGTCCATACCCCATCTACACCCCTCGAGAAAGTGCCCAAGAATCTGGACTCCATGGGGACAGGCTTCCAGGCCTCAGGGTGAGAGTGGAGGGGAGTGCCAGGACTTCAAAAATTGCAGGTAAAGAGTATATACAGTTTTATGCCTAGCAGGAGAGTGCCATGGCACCCTAGTTGGGGAAGAAGGTCCAGTTTTTAGAGGGTCTCTCCCCTGGGGTAAAATGGGAGGACGTTTGAACTCTGCTCACTTGTTTGTATGAAGGTATGGAGTATACTGCAAGCCATTCTCATGGGGGAGGGGACTCCCATCCGCTTGGTGATGGATTCTGTACCTTTTGTTTGTATCATTGGGGTCACATATCACCTCAGCAGGGTTGATGTGCATTCTTTGACCTTCTCTTTTGGTTCAGATCTGAACCATCGGCTTTCTTGCTAAATTTCTGTCCTGTAACTCTCTTTCTGGATGGGAGCCTCTGTGGAAAGCTGGCTACAGAACGCCATCTTGGCCACTGTATTTATTTTAGATTTCTTCCACATCAGTGTATTTGTCAGTGTGTTTAAATTTTCCCCAACATTCTTATTAATTTCAGTTATTTGGGAGAATGAGAGTGGAAATGTGTACAACTACTATATTAAGGCAAAGCTATACAAAACAGTATACTCATCTCTACTATCTCCTTTCCATCAGCCATTGGTTTTTGAGCCTTTACCACCCAGTCTCTGCAGATAACCAATTTCTACTTCCTTCTTCCTACGGTTTTTTTATGTGTTTGTTTCTTACAAAGGCAAAGGTGTCTGTGTATTTTCTTAAGTTGTTTTTTCCTTACACAAAAGTTTAAAAACAGACTTGGATTTTTTTGTTTGTGTTTTGTTTTGTTTTCACTTTATTTCTTTTGTATGTGTCGTGTTGTTTTGTTTGGAGAGTTTTGGGGGGTGCACTTTGCTATGTTCATGTAACAGTATGTTTTAGAAAAAATCAGTCCATAGACAACTTCCTCTTTTTTAACAGCTATCTAGTGCTTCATTGTATGGATACTGTTAGGGCTGCCTGCATTTCTTCACTTCCTTCAAGAAAGACACTGGTGTCCTTTTCAGGTATGTTTGTATAGCCAACATTTTAGACAATAGAGACAGCATCTTCCTCAGAGCAAAGGGTATACACACTGTCTAATATGAAAGACCCAGGTTCCCTAAAGTCAGGGTTCCTTGATTGCAGAATCATTGTATGCACAGGTATTATCTGCATTCTTTGCTTTATTTTACCGTGTGGCATTTGGGGCTTATGAAACTGGTGTCAAAAAAATAAATAAATAAATAAAATGCATACTTTGGCTAGATTTGCTCTAGGTAATAAACATCATCTCCAACCTAGGAGTCTCATGTCTTCTACCAGATCTCATGAATGCATGGCAGACTAAAGTATTAACTTGTAGATAGGGTAAAATTTTAACCTTCAGTTTTTGATAGATATTCTATAATTTATTTAACCACTATTTTTTGTGTAGGCATTTAGGCACCATAGTTTAATGGTTGTGAAAGACACAAAACTCCTACATCAGAGGCAAAGGACTTCATTACTCAAGGCACACCAAAAGCTATGAACTTCACATTTTCATCACTTACGTTTGTTCCTCCCAAGACCTGTGTGTGTGTAATGGCCCAGTTGAATATTGCACAGATAGTGGATTTGCATCACATTTAAGCAAACATGAGCTTAGGACAACAAATCTATATTGGGCTTCAATCATTTCAACCACCCAACATTTGGAAGTACCTGTTTTTCTCCAATATCACAAAAATAATATGCTATTATACTTCATAATTTTTACTAATACTTTATGTGAAGAATAATACAATTGTTTTGTGCTTCTCCATCAGTTTTTGCACATTCTTTTTTTTTTTTTTTGGAGACAGAGCCTTAAGCTGTCACCCTGGATAGTGCCATTGCATCACAGCTCACAGCAACCTTCAATTCCTGGGCTCAAGAGAGTCTCTTGCCTCCACCTCCCAAGTAGCTGGGCCTGCAGGTGCCCGCCACAATGCCCAGCCATTTTTTGGTTGCAGCCATCATCATTATTTGGCAGGCCCGGGCTAGATTTGAACCCTCCAGCTCAGGTGTATGTGGCTGGTGCTTAGCCCGCTGAGCCATAGGCACCGAGCCTGCACATTCTTGTATGATTGAAAAAATATTTACATTTATTAGTTTTCTTTGTGCCATTTGATAATTTTTTCTTTCTTTTTTTTTCCTTTTTTTTTTTGCCCTTTGTCCCTTCAGTATAAAGATCTTTATATATTGAGATTATTATAATTTGTCTGTGATGTATGTTGTGAATGTTTTCTCCCAGTTTGTTTATTGGCTTCTGATTTTATGGTGTTTAGCTAGCATTTTTTATTTTATATGATCAAATTTATCAGTCTATGATTTTCTTGCCTATGGGTTTTGAAATAGAAAAAGCCTTTTTTTATACCAAGATAAAAAGGAATTTCTCCATATTTTCTTCTAATACTTGTGTGGTTTCAATTCTGTATTTAGATCCTGTTTTAGTCAGGGTTCTTCAGAGAGTCATAATCAACTGGATGTGTACAGATAGAGAAAGAGATGAGAAGAGATTTATAGGGTTGTTGGCTCACTTATTAGGGAAGCTGGTAAGCATCAGCATATGCCATCTGTTAGTTCAGAACCAGGAGGCCAGTCTGAGGCCTCAGTACCAGGGAATCCACTAGTGCAATTCTGAGTCTGAGGCCAAAGTCTCAAGAGGCCACTGAAGCCTTTAGTGTAAGTCCCAAAGCCCAGGAGCAGAAAAATTTGAAGTTCTGATGTTCAAGGGCAGGAAAAGGGTGTCTAGGCTCTGGAACAGTAAGCAAGAATTTTCCCTTTCTTTGCCTTTCTATTCCTTCTGGGCCCCCTGCTAGCCGGAATGGTTCCCATCCAGTTTGAGGGTGGATCTTCCCAATTCAGTCCACCAACTCAAATGCCAATCTCTTCCAGAAACACCTGGGGCAGCCTTAGCCTTTGAATCAGATGCCGAACTGAGTTTCCATTCCAGCAGAATAGAGGTGAACTCAGTGCCTGCTGAAACAGTGAGAATAATTAATACAATTGATAATAAATTATACTTTACCACCTATCAAGAGATCCTTTAATCGAGTCAAACTGACACCTCAGATCAACCAACAGGACCCTAATCCATTTGGGGTTTGTTTTATATGTATGTCAAAAGATCCAGACTTCATTTTATCTTTTTCAAAATAGCTTAATTTTGAATTTTTTTTATAATTTATTTAAGAGTTCATCGTTGGCTGGGCACAGTGACTCATGTCTGTAACCCTAGCACTCTGGGAGGACGAGGTGAGTGGGCTACTTGAGCTCAAGAGTTTGTAAACAGCTTGAGCAAGAGTGAGACCCCATCCCTCCTAAAAATAGAAAAGCTAGCCAGATATAGGGAGGCATGCCTGTAGTCCCAGCTACTTGGGAGGCTGAAGCAAGAGGATTGCTTAGTCTCAAGAGAGTTTGAGGTTGTTGTGAGCTATGATGCTACAGCACTCTACCCAGGATGACAGAGTGAGACTCTGTCTGAAAAACAAAAAAAATTCACCATTGCCCTAGCAATTTGCAATAACATCGTTATCATATTCTAAATTTCCTTATGTATGTGACACTAATCCTTTACCTTCTATTGTATTACACACACTAGTCTATTTTTCTATTTGAAGGCTAGTATTATATCTTCCAGTTTTGTTAATGCAATTTTTAGACATGATTGAGATCATAAGGTATAAACAATTGTAGACTGCTTTTTCATTTTTCATTACAGAAGAAATATTCTGTAACATTTAAAAACATATTTAGTTAAAATCATTTAAAGAAGTTTCATAATGTTCTTATGAATATAATTTAATTTACTTTAACATCTTTCAGTTTGGGGCATTTAGAGTGCTTTAATTTTTTTCTACTATAAATAGCACAGTAAGTAAGAGATAATATTTACTTTTTTATTAAAAAATTAATTTTTTGATATTTGTAGATTCACATGCAGTTGTCAGAAATGTTACAAAGAGAGCCCATGTGCCTTTACCCTAGTGCTCCCAGTTATAATATCTTGCGGAACCATAGTATAATATCACAACAAAGATAAAGACATTGATACAGTCAAGCTACCAAATGCTGCCATCACCATAAGGATCCCTCATGTTGTCCTTTTTTTCTTTTCTTTTTTTATTAAATCATAGCTGTGTACATTAATGCAATCATGGGGTACAATGTGCTGGTTTCATATACAATCTGAAATATTTTCATCAAACTGTTTAACATAGCTTTCATGGCATTTTCTTAGTTATTGTGTTAAGACATTTATATTCTGCATTTAGTAAGTTTTACCTGTACCCTTCTAAGATGCACTGTAGGGGAGGAGGGGTGGAGGGAAGGTAATTGGTGGGACCAAACTCCCAGTGCATGTTGTCCTTTCATAGCCTCACTCATTTTCCCATCACCTTCCTTCTCACATATTTCCTCCTTAACCCCTGGCAACCACTTCATTTCTATAATCTTATCACTTCAACAATTTGGGACTGGCTTTCTTCACAGAGCATACTTCTCTGAAGATACATCTAAGAGGTGTATCCATCTGTAGTTTATTCTTTTCTGTTGGTGAGTTGTAGTCTATGAAATGGATATACAATTTATTTAACCATTTATCATTGGGGGAAAATAAAGCTGGATGACTCATTTAAGAGCACTAGTGCCAAGTTATATTATAATTTTTGTTTCTTTTTTTTTTTTTTAAGAATTTGTTAAATGTTTCCTACTATTTTATTCCCTAGAAGATATAATGTAGATAGTATATTATTAGTGTTATTTCAGCAATGTTGTAGATTTCTCCTGTTAAACAATGTGGGCTTGGATATTTCCTTTTTAAGTATTTTTAAGTTATATATTCAATTTCTGTTATTGATGTCGGACTATTCAAATTATCTGTTTCATATTAGTTAATTTGTGGTAGTTTATGCTTTTCAAAGAATTGGTCCATTTCATCCACACTGCCAAATTCATGTGTGCAGAGTTGTTAATTGTGTTTCCTTACTATCCTTTTGATGTCTGCAAGGTCTGTAGAGATATCCCATTTTATTCATGATAATTTGTGTCCTTTTTATTTTTCAATATTCCTTGAGATTTGCCATTTTTATTAATCTTTTTTACAAAAAAGGTAGCTTTTCATTTCTTTTGTTTATTGTTTTTCTGTTTTCATTTTTATTGATTTCTGCTTTTATATTTATTTGCTTCCTTCCACTAAATTTGGGTTCATTTGGCTCTTTTCCTATTGCTAGTGTAGAAGGTTGAACCATTGATTTGAGATGTTTCTTCTTTTCTAATCTAAGAATTTAGAGATAAAAATTTCTATCCAAGTACTGCTTAAGCTGTATCTCATAAATTATGATATAGTATATTTTCATTTTCATGTAGCTCAATTCATTATTTTCTATGAGATTTTCTTTTTGACACAATTTATTTAAAGGAATTTTGTCTAGTTGCTAAATGTTTAAAAAGTTTTTCATTTTTTTAATGTTTTATTATCTTAGAACATACTCTATGTGATTTCACTTTGTTATACTATACTGAAGTTTGTTTTATGGTCCAAGATATTATCTATCTTAATATGTGTTCCATGGATATTTGAAAAGACTGGGTATTTCACTATTGTAAAATAGAGTGTTCTATATTGGCCATTTGATTCTATTGACTTATGATGTTGCTGAGTTATATATGTTTATTTTCTGAATAATTGTTCTCTCAATTGTTAAGATAAAAATGTGGCAGTGTCCAATGGTAACTATGGATTTTTCCAATTATCTTTTCAGTTCCACTTGTTTGTGCTTCACATATTTCTTCAACTCTATCGTTTGACACATACACAAATAAGATTGCTATGCCTTCTTGTGGACATACTCTTTTACCATATTAATTGTCTAATATTAATATAGTCAATGAATTAACTTAGTCCTGGATTGACTTTTGTATGCTATGTATTTTTCTATTCTGACTGTCAATCACTTATATCATTAAACTTTAAGTGATAGTGGGGTAAGGTTTTTAATACACTAGCCAAAATCTTTGACTTTTAATTAGTATATTTATATCATTTACATTTAATGTAATTATTGATATGTCAGGGCTTAATTTTGCCACTTTATTTTTTGTTTCTTTTTTTCTATTTTTCATTTCTCTGCTTATTTTTCTTGCCTTCTTATAGGTTACTTAAACTGGTTTTAGAATTTTGTTTTGATTACATATAGTGTTTGTGAGTAAATCTATATTTGTTAGGGTTTGCTCTAGGTATTACACTATATATAAAAACATTATCAGTCTATCAGTGCTGACATTTTATCAATTCAAATAAAATTTAAAAATCTTACTTCCTCTCCTTTAATATGCCTTTACCCTCTCTTTATAATCTAATTGATTAAATATTTGCTGTATATACATTTAGAACTGCATTGGTGTTGTAATTTTTGCTTCCACTGTCAACTATAGTTTAGAAAAATCAAAAGGAGAAGGGAAGTCTGTCATATTTACCCCATATTGCTACTCTTATCATTGTTCTTTCTTCATTTATGTCTGTCATATTTATGCTATATTGTTACTCTTTACATTGTTCTTTCTTCATTTACGATTTTCTAAGATGTCTTCTTTTATATTTTTTTCTTTAGAAAACTTCCCTTAGCTATTCTTCTTATTTTTTTGATTATAGACTTTCTTGATTTTTGCTTCATTCTTAAAAAATATGTTCATTCAATTAGAATCTGGGTTGACAGTCATTTCCTCTAGCACTTGAAAACTGTTGTGCCATTTCCTTCTGGCCTCATTTTTTCTGATAAGAAATTTGCTTTCTTTCAAATTGCTTTTTTCCCCTTAGGTGAAGCGTCATTTTCTCTAACTTCTTCCAAGACTTTTGAGTATGCAGGTTTGTCTTACTGAACTTGGGGAATTTCATACATTATTTCTTTGAATATGTTTTCAACTCTACTCTCTTTCTCCTCTTTTTTCCCTGATTCCACATACTTATGGTGCATCTTAGAAGGGTACAGGTGAAACTTACTAAATGCAGAAGACAAATGTTTTCATACAATAACCAAGAAAATCCCATGAAGGTTATGTCAAACAGTTGGATGAAAATATTTCTGATTATATATGAAGCCAGCACATTGTACCCCATGATTGCACTAATGTAAACAACTATGATTTAATAAAAAAATTTTTTTTAATTTTTAAAAAGCAAAAAATAAATATTAGATCTGTAGTTACAGCCTGTAGATCTCTGATGCTTTGTTCATGTTTTTAGGCTATTTTTACTCTATTGCTTAGATTGAGTTATTTCTATTATTTTCTTTAAATTCATTGATTCTTTCCTTTGTATCCTCCATTCTTCTGCTCATCTCATCCACTGAGAATTTTACTTCAGTTATTGTATTTTTTTGTCCTAAATTTTCCATTTAGTTCTTAATATTTTCTATTTCTTTGCTGATAATTTCTATTTCATTGCTGAGACTTTCCTTTCCTTTTCTTTTTTTTTTTTTTTCATTTGTTTCAAGTGTTTTTTTAATTTGCATTTGAAGCATTTTCATTATGGCTTCTTTAAAGTCTTTGTCAGATAATTATAGTATTTCTTTCATCCTGATAGTGGTGTCTTCTCATCGTCTTTTTATTAAGTTCAGGTTTTCATAGTTTTGGGTATGACAAGTGATTCTTCTATTGAAGCCATTTTGGATATTACATTATGAGACTCTGGATCTTATTTAAAACTTCTCTTTTAGCTAGCTTTTTCTGGCACTCTGATAAGGTTTCACCTTGCTACTGTCTGGTAGGGCAAGAAGCTTAAGTACCCCACTCAACTTTTGATAATGGGCTCCTCATTATCTTGGAGAAAGTTGTGAGTTCTGATTCCCCACTAAGCCTTGACTGATTTGATATTGGTTGGGATGGTTCAGGATCCTTATTACTGCTCCCCATATGGCCTCCATTGACATCTCAGGGGGATGACCTTGTAAATACTGTGGGCTGGGTAATGGTCCTAACTGTCTACAACCTCTCTTATGATATTGTCAGAGTTGAGAATAGGAATGGTGCTTTACTAATGTCACATAGAAGTGCAATTTCTAGTTCCACAGCTTCCCCTGACACCAGGAGAATAGGGAAGGAGAATTGGTTACCAAACCAGCTCCATATACTACTTTGTCTGTAATCACACTGATAGGGGCTGATAAGGGAAGTTGGGATGTCTTTCTGGCAAGAGTGGAAGCTTAGGTTCCCTATTTGGCCTTTACTTTTATGAATGGGGTTAGAGCCAGTTTTTACTATATTATATTTGACTGGAATAGAATGGTTGTGTTGCCTATAATTTTTCTACCTTGGTGGGCTGACCCATTTTTAAAATCCTTTAGCTAGTGAAAGTGGTTTTTGTTAGGACTTATTTTTGGCTGAACCTATAGGTTTTTCTAGTTACTGGTGTCTCCAGAGAACTTACCACCATGACATTCCCAGAGTTCAGACATCCCTAACCAGACTGCATCCTTCTCTCCATCTTTTAGAGTCTTCTTGATGTCATATATAATGTCCAGGGGAGAGGGGATATTGCACTTACTAGAACTAAAACTGAAAAGCCAAATATTTGCTTTTAAAATTTACTATTTCTATAAAATACAGCCCATAAAACATAATTATTCAAGAAAAGTATCAAATAGTTACAAATGCTCTTGGTATATATTTCCAAATTACTTTTTAATGTACACTAATTATTAACTTTATATGTAACATAGAACATTTTATTGTTCTATGTTCTCTCTACCATTATGTATTAGTGTTTTTAAAGTCTTTCCTAACTTGATAGACTAAATGCAGTGTTTCATAATTGTTTTAAGTTATAGTTTTTTGGTAATTAGTCATGGTGAATTTTTTTTCCAAAATTGTTTGGAAATAGGGTTTTGCTCTGTCTCCAAGTCTACATTGCAGTGATATAACCTAGCTCACTGCAACCTCAAACTCCTGGGCTCACATGATCCTCCTGCCTCAGACTCCTAAGTAGCTGGGACTATTGGCATATATCATGGCTAGTTTCATTTTTCTTTTTCGTAGAGACAAGGTATTTCCATGTTGCCCAGGCTAGTGTCTCAAAGTGCTAAGATTACAGGTGTGAGCCACCAATTTTTTGTTCTCAAGTTTTTAATAGCTACCTCTAGTTTTACTCCATAATATTTTTTATTCATAATATTTTTTGCATTTTATTTTATTTTAACATATATTTCTGTTACCTTTTTAAGAATTCTTTACATAACAAAATATTAACTTTTAGGTATAATTTTTTTTTGTACTTTGTAGTGAGCCTTTTAGTTTCCTATTATGTATTTGGTATACATACATTTTATTCCAAATATGTTAATTTTTAAGTGTGTTTTATTATTTTCAATAATTTTAAGTTAAAAATTCTTTCCAATCTATACATGTAATTCTTTCCAATCTATACATGAATAAATATTCATTCTATTTCAAGGTTTTTGTTTATTATATGTGCAAATTATTAATCCATCTCGTATTTATTTTAATGCACATTATGAATGAGATACAAAGGATGATTTTTATACTTTGATATGTGGCTCATGGACTTTCCGAAAACACATTTACTTTTTTTTTTTTCCAAAGTTTTAGAAATGTTTTTAAGATCTCAGCTAAATGCCTATCATGTGATGTTTAATTCTGGGCTAACATGCAATATCTTCCATTTCTGGGGCTGACAGAGATTAGCACTATTTGACTGATGACCAGAAAACATGGGGGTACTATGGTTTCTAAATGCTTTGACGGATTGAAACTATAACAATGATAAAGCCAAAATGAATCCTCCAGGGTCCAATAAATGTCAACAGTTGCCATATCCTGCAGGAAGTCTTCCTTTAGATTCCAAGGTAACTCTTGCCACTTCATTATGGAAAGGTTCCTGATGTTCTGAGGGAATTTCATGCATCTGGTAAGATCCAATGTAGGTATGGATTGAAAAACTATTCAAAACAGAATCTTGTAATGAAATATAAGAAAGGATGGCTCTAAGTATACAGCCCTCCACCACCCAAAACATGAGCTATTTGAGGCTGTGACAGTTCATTACAAAGTACATTATATAGCAAAATTTAAGTTATTTGAAGCTTGCCTTATCAGCTCTCCTTTGTGTGAACAGAATGTTGAAATTCACCTACCTCACGCTAGATGACTTAACCACCAGGGTCAGGAACTAAGTTGCATCTTAAATGATATAAGCCATACTTTAGAAAATAGCAGATGTATCCTGGAAACAGAAATAAAGAGTCCATCCTTGTGACTTCCACAGGCAGACGTTTCCTTTGCCTTGTCTCTCTTTTTCTGGGCCCGCCATGCCCTCTTTGCATATGTCAGTTATTTATCTCCAGTCGTGGTCTTCCTTCATGCTCCCAGACCACCTTCCAACACTGCTAACTTTCTCTCTGGTGATAAGCTGAACCTGCCTTATTGGCCAACATGATAACCCTAGTCTCAGATTAATGACTTCCTCAATGACTGGCTTCTGAAACCAGAATTTTTGAGCATCTACATTCTCATATACTATCATCCCGCAGAATAAACAGTTCAACACCATACGCTTGAGGCAAGGAACTAAGCTATGAAAGCAGATGAGATAGAATTTAACATGTTGGTATTCACAACTTTCCCTTCTGCCTACTTAAGCTTTTTCTCCCAGACTCACGCTGAAAAGAAAGAGTCAAAGCTGCGTGGAAGTGTTATCACAAGAAAAGCAATCAGAAGAATAATTATAATTAGGAGGGCAGTTGTGCGCGCAAATGGAGGAGAGGGGAGACTGAATAAACAAGGTGGCAGGGTGGAGATGGGAGAGTTTAGACTATAAAATAGTAAGAAACTCTGAGGTTGGGGGTAGGAAAATAAGATATAACCAAACATTTTCGTAGAAATTCCCAAGAATCATTCTTAATGTTTAAGATAAATTATGTTTAAGATAAATGGAATAAATATCAAAATACACCAAAAGGTCTTGATCTTAAAAATTTAAAACTACTCTGGAACCAAATCTGGTACCACTGAGATCATACTTCATAAATATTGTACACTCATTAAACCACCTGTGCCTCCAAGGTCAGCTGGTAATGAGGAAGGAGGAGGGAGATGGCAAGATGGTCTCTCTTAGAACACAGAATATCAGGGAAGTTTACATACCATTTCTATCCACCAATTAACTTCATGAGGTCATGGACTCTGAGTATTCATAATTATATTTCCAATCCCTATATCAGAGTCTCAATCTCTGGCATATGATGAGTGTTCCATAAATGTTTACTGAATGAATGACATACGAACTTCATGTGCTAACTCTAGATTGCATTTATCAGAATACTTCCTGAAAATCAGATCAGTTCTATCCTTTCTGAATGATAATATCTCAACTCTCCCAAGATAGTCTTTCTGGGAGAAACTTGTAACACAGTATTGCAAAGTCTACAATTCTATCATTATAGTTCAGACGTGACTAGTCATCATGATCATAAATAATTTCCAAAGAAGAAAATAAAGTGGATCCTAAGGTAGGAGCCAATTTAGAGATTTAAGAATAAAAGAGGTAAGACATTATAGAAGATGGCAGTTGGGACAGATGCATAGCCTATCTCTCATAGAACATCAGGTGATAGGGAGGGGGCTCTGAATCTTTCCCCATGTGGATTATTGATGTGGATGGACAGCTGGAGATGCGCAGCGAATTGGTGGATTGCTGTATTTGAGGTGTAGTTCAAAACCTCGGACTCTGCTATAGACATTTCCCCTGCCCATCAGAGAAGGCCGGCAGCTGGCCCCTCCCACAGGGAAGACAGCAGTTCGCAACTCAAAACCTAATTGATGAAAATTGTATTGAAGCATGGATTCCTGCGTTTGGCAACCAGAAAGGGGTGCTGCTTGGAGTCATAGAAGACTAGGCAGGCCAAGGGAGAATTGAGGGGAGGGAATCCTGCCGAGAAACAGACATTTTGAATTGCCCAAAATGGCAAACACATTTTCCCCAGATCATTGGGAGTAATTGAACAGACAGTGCCATCCCTTGTGGGGGATCCTGGTGAGGTCTGAATGTTCAGGGTGTGCAGGGAACTGGGGCTTGGAGGAGACACTCTGAGCTGTAGAAATTGGTGAAGAGGGTCCCCTTGCACTACAGCTGTGGAAACGGCGGCAGTCTGGAGCTGCAGCAACAGAAGCTGCGGTAGCCACAGCGGCCAGCCCCTCTCCCACAACCGATTGCAGTTGCCAGTTTGCGGGAGAACACGGGAGCAGACTGGAGAGATTTGTGAAGCATGGACTCCTACACTACAAGTTTGGAGGTCAGATGGGAGTGCCGTCTGGAGCAGAACACCGAAGTGGGGCACCTTTTAGAAAACAAACTGTTGGAGAAACTCCAAAAATGGTGACCGGCTGGGTAGAGTGATTAACCATAGCTACAAAGTAAACAGTGAATCAGGTATGAGGCTGGGAACCACTCACAGCGCCATCTGTTGTCCAGAAAGTAGATTGCATTATAAATTTATTCACACTAAAGTTGACATCTACCTCATACACATAGATATGTATTTCTATATATATACAAGAATAATATTTTTGAGGTTGGTGTTTTTGGTTTTTTGTTTGTTTTTTTCTTTTTTCATCCTTTTCTTGGAGGAGCCATTGATAATTAATTTTTTATTTTACTTTTTGTCTTATGTTATTTTTATTTCTTCTATTTTCAATTGTATTTTTCTTTTTCCTTTCTTTTTTGTAACTCTTTTACAAACACTACTTTCTTTTTGTCTCTTTCCTCTTCTTCCCTTCTTATGGCTTCTGAGAGTGCTTACATCAGATTTTTTAGAGGCTTTTTTCTTTCCGGAGTATTTTACAAGTATTATTATTTTTATTGTAGATTTGTTGTTGTTGTTGTTGTTGTTTGGTATTTTGTTTGTTTTGTTTTGTCTATATGTCTATGTGTTTCTGACTGTGGGTGCATCTGTGGACTTGTATGTCTGGTAGCCTTTTTACTTGTTTATTGTTCATTTGGTCTCAATGTGATTGGTGTTCTAAATGTTTTCCTTGCCACCTTGATCCTTCAGTCTACCCCCTCCCCTGGTCTGGAAGTCTAAGAGTCCAACTCATCCAGAATCCAGATTGTCTGCATTTCTTGGCTAGATTGTCTACATTTTCTTTACCAGGCATTGTATAGATGGTGGCTGTACAGCTGTGCTGTTCCTGTGAATACAGTAACTGTACAGGAAGACATAGAGGGAAAGGGGACTGTCCTGACCCAAAGAAAAAGAGTATCTCAGCAGCATCCAGGGGCTAGGGTTCCCACACTGTGCGTGGAGGCCCAGAAGCTGCTGAAGTGCACAAACCTAAGAGGAGGCACCTTCCACCCAACTTCAGCATTAGTAGAGTGATCCTTCTGTGGTCTAACTCTGGAGAGTCATTTTCCCATCTCTGTGGCCTTCCAGAGGGAGCCATACCTCACCCTATAGGGATTCCAGTACTGCAGAATAGCATCAACAAAGGTACAGTGGCTGAGGGAGAAATTCTTTTACTGTCTGGATATCCTCAGGTTTGGACCAAGCTCAGGTGGAA